>PVHP010018857.1:0-34935 GCA_004024765.1 Zapus hudsonius
TCAGTTAGGGAGAACCAGTGCAAGGACTTTTGAGTGATGAGCAGTAGATACAAAGACCAGTGTCTACATCTCACTGAAGCGCTTCCCTTCTGGTCATCTTAGAAGTTCATTTCCTTGACTTAATATTAGAATGACCATGTGATCCAATATAACCAGGATACTTCCAGTTGATGTCTATTGGGCAAATGAAATATTAATGATAGCATTTCTTTTCAATTTCTACAAGTCCTGATTTAACTATAAATTATATGGTCTACTTGGTCCCCTTCCCTAACTGTAATTCAATTTTATTTTTTGGTTGGAAGCAATGAATTTATGAAGACTACAGCTCCAAACTGGGTACAAATTGTCATATGGCTGGAAATGTGAGTCTGGCATCGCACTATGCAAATGAAGTCATCTGGGAAATCTATCCAGATGTACTGCATGGAAGGCAGCCAGCCTGGAAGTGGTCTGACCTGCTGTGATTTAGAGCTCTGCAAGAAGACTGTGCCATCTGGTGGGCTGGCTGCCTCCTGGCCCAGATCCTAGCTACACAGTTGTTTGAGTCCAGTTCTCAGTCGACAAAGCAATCTATGATCTATGGGTTCTCCTGTGTCATGCATTGCCTCTGCTTCTTGGAGAGTGTTGCTGACGAGAGACACAAGCCTTGGTGTGATCTCCACAAGGGCTAGTTGGTAGAGCTACCATAGTGGGTAGCTAGGCAGGCTATCCACTGCACAAAAATACCTATTCCAGGCAGCTAAGCAAGGGATGTCCATACACCAGACTCAAAGCTCTATGGGTACAGGTCTACCTTTCTAATTCACACAAAACGCTAGATGTGTATTGAATGGAAGTGGCCCTGGTTGTACACTGAATCCACCCAACCCAGCTACATGCTTTGAAGTTGACAATCATGTTTCTGAGATCTTAGTTAAAAAAAAACAAACACTTAACCTGGAATTACTAGACCCAAGATCATATCCCAGAATGGAATGGTGTTTTGAGAAAAAAGAATGAGAGTCCTAGAATTGAGCACTCGCTTCATGCCCGTTGCTGTGTACATCACAGTTACCCCTTTTCTAACTTATAGATGAGATGCCTGAAGCTCAGAAAGGTGGGTGTAGTGGCTCCTACCTCTCATCCTAGCACTCAGGAAGCTGAAACAGGAAGGCTTCTGTGATTTCCAGTTCAGCCTGAGCTTTAGTGTGAGTTCCTATCTCAAAAAAGAGAGAGAAATAAATGGAAGAAAAGAAGGAGAAAGACAGAGAAGGAGTAAAGAGAGGGTAGGAGAATAAAAAAAAATCCCAGGACAGTGATGAGGATTGGGTATTGCTGTGAGCTTTAGAACACAGAAAATGATATTCACTCTCCCCGGGGACTCTGGGAAGGATTTGTAGGTTAGTGGGGGAGGGGAGCTGAAGTCAGCTGTTATGGTTTGAATGATGCACTAAGATCAAGACTCCTACATTTGACTGAACATGTGTTTGAACTCTTGGTCTCTGGCTAGTGGAGTCTGTGTAATTGTTGGGATGGATGGGGGACATGGTTGGCAGAGGTAGGTAATGGGAGGAAGTCCCTTGAGGGCCTACTTATAGTCCAGTTTCTCTGCATCCTGGGTCAGTGCCATGTAAGATCTGCTTCACACTCCATCATGGCAGGAAACAGGTGATAGCTGACATGGCTTTGTTAGTAGTTGTCAATAATTTCAACAAAGCAATGAGAAAACTAGCTAGCAACCCCAGTTTATGAAGCCCTAGCTCTGTGTGGATCCATGTGAATGACATCAAGGAAGATACATCCTTTAACCCACTCCTGAGATGTGGGGTGGCCACGATCACCCTTGACCTAAAGAGCAGGATTCTGAGGCTCAACCTGCTCCACTTGCCTGGAGTCAGCCAAGCAGTGAATCCAAGGCTGACTCACGGGCTTGGACCAGGAGCTTCATCATTCTTAACATTTGTTTTTATTATAATTTTTGAGACGACTTCATGTAACCCATGCTTGCCTCAAACTCACAATGTAGCCAAAGATGACCTTGGACTTCTGATCTTTCTGCCTTCACCCCTGAGTCCTGAGACCCCTAAGAATATGACACCACACCTGGTTTATGTATGCTGGGGAACAAACCCAGAACTCCATGCTTGCTAGGCAAGGACTCTACCAGCTGAGCTCTACCCGCAGACCCTGTGATAATTATTAACACATCATTAGTTGTAAAAATTAATAGATTTCATGGTGATGTTTCCACACATGCACATATGGTGCTCTGATCATATCCACTCTGCCTTCCACTGTCTCTTGTCTTTTCCACTCTGGTCATTTTTCCCCTAACAGCAAGAACTTGACCTTGTCTTCATCTCTTCATCTCTACATAGGTTTCATTGTTGGCGGTCAGTAGCAAAGTGCCAACATCTTGTATTTAGTGCTAAGGGCTTAGGCTAAATGTCACCACTTCCAGTTGTCATTCTCAGGTTTTATTTGTTCTACTTGCTTCCAAGTCTGGCAGAACAACCTTGAGGAGATGCACTTGCCCTCTCAGAGTGTCTTCATATTGTGGAAGTGTGATGGAAAGGTCATATGAAATGTGTGGCAAGTGCTTGTGAAGAGTAACCAGCCAGTAAGGTTCCTTCTCTCCTTCTCCCCTACACACCTACCCTTGTCCTGTAGGAGACAGGGGTTAACTAAGTGGGTTCAAATCTTCTGCCTGGCGATTTATAGGAGCATTTAGGCAGTTGCTTAACTTCTCTGGGCTTCAGTCCCTTCATCTGGACAATGAGGATGAGCTTGTATCTGTATTGTGGGGTCTTGCTGAACATCAAAAGAGCTGATGTTTATACAGCACACGCCATCCTGCCTGGATCACTGTAGGCTGTGTGCCATACTACTTTGCTCCTTCACTCAGTGCCTTGGCAAGGAGCTTAGAGCATTCTGGTAGAGATAAGTATACAGTCACCTTTGTAATCAGTTAATGGGGCAGAGCTGTGACTGCTGAGAAACCCAGTGGATGGTGGCTGGGGTACACAACCCAGGCAGCTGGAAGGCCAAGCACCATGAGCTTCAGGCCCTTGCTCACAGGGACAAAGGCTCACTTCCTGTTCTCCCATGTGAGTCACAGCAGCCCATGTTAGTCATGACCTGATTGACAGGATCCCACACACTAAACCCACAGGTTGTGACATCAAGCTCAGTTATGCAGAGAGGAAGTGGAGCATGACAGTGCTGTAATTGAACACATTAGAGGCAGGAAGCCTTAATGAAGCAGTGGATCCCAGCACCGGAGGTACATCAACCTTGAGGGAACTTATAAAGGTTATGGTAAGAATCAGGACCTGGAGTAGAATTTAGACACGTCCAGTAGAATTCAGGACCTTCCATCCAGATATGCTGAGCACCATCAAGTCTTCTTATCCACATCTCATGGCATGGGAGTAATCCAATGAGGATTATTTTATCTGTGCTTCACAACTTGAACTGCCTCAGAATCTTCTAGAAGGCTTGTTCTTTTTATTTATCTTTTCAAAAAGTTATACTCGTATATCCCTCTCCCCGACCCCCATTCCACTTAGGACCCTCCTCAGTGGGGTTATTAAGAAGGTTTATTACCTCAGATTGCAATGTCCCATCTAGATGGTTCTGGAATTCTGCATTTCAACAGATCCCTGGATGAGGACAGTTGGAAACTGTTGTCCCACACTACACTTTTTTTCCTCTCTCCCATCTTGACCATGAATGTCTGTGACGCCTTGCCATTGAAAGTCTCAGCACCATGTGTTACCATGCATTTCACGTGTCAACAGTTTCACAGTAACAAACAAGAAGGAGGACACGAAAAGCTGACTGATTCTTAGAGTAAGAACCCAGAATGTTCTTTGCTGCTTTGGGTGGCGGGTCACCAGAAGACATCAGCTCACACAGTGCAATTTGAATTTTCTCTTCTTCCAACAATGACTCTGAATTTTTGAGCAGGAAAATGACAGTGTCAATCTGAGAAATAAGATTCTGACCCTATGTTGACATACCAGTGTGGGAGTTTGTGTTGTTATAAGAAAAACACGTGGCCTGTGCAAGTATCCAAAGGGACCAGTTGTGAAGAAACACAGTGATCCTCACAGGTCTGAGTGCTTCAGTGCACCCATGATTCTTTGGGGAAAATCATCTTCCCTCACCATTTCCTTCTCAGAACATACACAAGCTTCTCATTGTACAAGCTCTATTCCTTAGCCACATTAATGGCCTGTGGTTTCCATAAGCCATTTAAGAGAGGAAACAACTTTTGGAAGAGCTAAACAGAATCCTATTTTTAACATGACCTTGGAAATAGTTAAGTTGTTAAGTAAAAACTTCCAGAAACTTCTGCCATATACATATATGTGTAAGAATATGTATATTTCTACTGGAGATTAAACTCAAGGCCCTGAACATGCTAGGCAAACATGCTACCACCAAGTTATATTCTGGCCATCTTAGTTTTTAGTTTGAGACAGGATCATACTAAACTTTCCAGGTTAGCCTTAAACTCACTCTGTAGCTCAGGAAAGCCTTGAATTTGTAATCTTCCTGTTTTTGCTTTTGTTTTTCATCAAATTTAGGATTATTTGTTAACTTTCATTATCTTTAGGAAGATTCTTCCAATAGCCTTTCTTGGCTCCCACTTAAGAATGAGTCAGTGTGGCCTGGAAGTTTTTTTAACTTGGGTTACCTTAAAGATCATCAAGTCCGAGTTCCCCTTAAAATGGTGCTGCTGAGGCCCAGAGAGGATAACTTGCCTACAGTCATACACATGTGAGAACAGGTGAGGGCCAGAGGCAAGGCTTCTTCTATCTAGTCTCCCCTACACACTGCTCCTTAAGTGTGCCTCTCATTTTCTGCATATGGATAAAAGCAGGGCACATGCAACAAGACATCTTAGCCACGTGACTCGGTGGTTGGAATTGGCTCTTACCCTCATGGCTTAGGAGTGTCATTGGACTTTTAGAGTGGGTTTACTCTATTAATATCTATCCACTGAAAAGCAAGCTCCATACATAACTTGTCCCGTCTTGGTATTTCTAGCACCTCTCATGGTATCTGATCCATTAAAGCCATGCATCACAGGCTTCTCTGTGGTGATGCAACGAATGATGCCGTGAGGCATTGGCCAGGGGTAACAACAGAAAGGAGGAGACCAGATAGTGATGACTGTGTAAACAAAGATCCTGTGGGAAAAGACAGAATGGCCCTTTGGAAGGACTGATGATTTTATCCCAGACTCAAAGCTAGAGCTCTAGCATATAATGAGTAACGAACCTAGAGAGGTGGATAATAGCTGTATTATAGGATCTCTTATAAGCTGTCCGTTCTCTGTTTAGTTGAGTCTCTGATGGTGATGTAATGTCTTGGTGCAGGGATAAGATCATCTATATTAAATGCCCATTTAGTCACCATCTCAAATTCAGCTGGACCATTTCTCAAACTGCCACAGCTAGACATTGTCACTTAGTACTTAGTGTGGATGAAGCCTCTAAAGAACTAGATGCTCCCTTAACCATTTGTCTGCTGTGACTCCAGCAGGTGGCCCTTGCTTTGCACTGCCTGTGTGGTATTCAGAGTCAGAGGGAGCTGAAACCTCCACTCTATAATGATTGCTCCTGATTTTCCTGCTGTCTGTGCTCTGGGTCGAGACCCCAAGCAGCCGTGGAGTAAGGTTTGGGGTGATGGAAATCTAGCTCGATATTTACCATGCTCTTTGAAGAGTGGACCAGTAAAGCCTTGAAGATGTAGGCCAAACACCATGGTTGCTGGAGGTCCCAAGAGAGCACACTGTGTGCTCTAGATGGGAAGTTCTTAGCAAAACGACCTTGGAATTGGGGATACCAGCTTTATCATTGACTAGCCATGTAACTTTGAGCATATTTTTCATTCTTTGAATTCCCATTTATAGGTCTAAATGGGAAACAATGGTCCTTAATGTAAAGGTGATATAAGGATTTAACAAAAGCCTTACAATGAGCCCAAGGAAACACAGCCTTCATTGCTGCTGTGCAGCTAGCCAGAGAGCAGAGACGGAACTCCAACAGAATGCCCAAGTCCCAAAGTGAGAAGGAAAGTCGACTAAAGCCAGGGCATGCAAATCTCCACTTACTGTGCTGGTAGGACCTATGGACTGTCTTGTTCATTTTATGCCCTGGGTCTGGAGGTAAAATTGCAAAATCCTTCTTATTGAGAATTCATTCCGTCTTGCACAAATGTTTATTGAGTCCCTTCGATTTGTTGGCCATGCAGGAGAAAGGAGAATGAATGAGCTGCTGATCTTTCACAACAACCTGGGGAGTGGAGAGGGGGAGAGTACAGATTTCCTATAGCTTTGCGAGGCAGAGTGCTTTAAGTACAGAATGCTGAACATTATTTACTTTAAAAAAAAATCAGTGAAAGTTTATAAGGGGCTCTCATTGCCTCCATGAGCTGATGGAGAGCTAAAAGTTACAAATAGTGGTGTGCAATTTGTATATTAATGTAAGTTATTATACACAATGCTTTTATAACATATGGCTATTATTAATATAATCCTAACTATCTATTGATAATTAAATATTAGATGTTATGTATTAATTATTAATATATATAGCACTAAGTATACATATATACATATATTACCTATATAACACTAGGTATACATATATACGTGTATTACCAATTTATAATATTATTTATGCATTATTTTAATTACATACAACCATTTCATAATGCATGTTACACACACATTATTTCTTATACATAGTACATGTATGCTACATAAAATAATTTAAATTGAATCATTCCTGTATTATTTTAGTCAACAACAGATTATGCATATGATCATGGCCCCATAGCATTATAATAGAACCAAAAGATTCCTATCAGCCAGTGATGTCATAGCCACTGAGACATCTCAGTACAGAACAATACTCACCTGTGGCACGTGGTTTTACTGACGTCAACAGACCTTCTGCACTGCCACTCATGTACATTCCACTGTGCATAGTGAAACATGTCTGATAATGATGGCAAATGGCTGTCACTGGCATTTGTATTTACTAGTCTATCTATGGGGAAAATGCATGCCATGAACAGTATGTCATGTGATTTGGGCAGCAGCATCCTAAATTTCCTTCTTAGCACATCTCTTGATGGTGTGGCAAGGTCATGATAAGGGAGTGTCCTGCAACATCTAGGTGTATGAAGGTGCATGCTATGCTGCTTGGCTAACACCATAACTGCCCAATGAAACATTAATCAGAATGTGTCCCCATACTTAAATGTATGTGGCTGTGTGTTGTGAATCACTGGCTTGTGACATCTCATTTTTATAACTGCATGTATATTTCTCTTTCTAATGGAAGTTCTACTTCAGTCAGATGTAACAGCCGCTAATCAAATCTGTGCTTTAGTGAAGAAAGAACACTCATAGACTGCCAGGGAATGTAAATTAATCCAGCTATTATGGAAAATAATTGGAACTGCCACAAAAGACTAGGAATAGAATTGCCATATGATCAAAAAGTCCTACTCAAGGGATTGAATCAGTATGTCTAAAAGATATTTATACTTCGAAGTTCACTGCAATCATGTCCATAAGAGCTGAAAGATGGAATCAACTGTGTTTCCAGCAACAGGTGAATGGGTAAAGAACATAGGGCATGTATATGAGTGGTTCATGATTCTGCCGTGAAAAATGAAATTCTGTTATTTTCAGCAGCATGGATTGAACTGCTAAATGCAATAAATCAGGCACTTAAAAACATACCACATGATCACTGTGATGGTTAAGTTTATTTGTCAACTTGACCTATGTAATAATCCACAGTAACCTTAGGCAGGTCTCTGAACTTGCCTGCACGAAGGATTGACAAAATCCTTTTGGGATTTTGGAGAAGACTTGTGAGGTTAAGTTTATTTGTCAACTTGATCTATGTAATAATCCATAATAATCTTGGGCGGGTCTCTGGGCTTGCCTGCAGGAAGGATTGACAAAATCCTTTTGGGATTTTGGAGAAGGGAGGAGTTCCCTTCTCCAGAGTGAGCCCTTCCACCCAGTAGGTGGGCCTTCCAGAAGGGGACTAAATATAAGGAAGCTTGAGGGCAAGGAAACCCTCTTCCTCCCCCGGCTGCTGGTGCTTGTTCATGACTTGCATTTGCATCCTGCTCTCCTACCCTTCCTGGACATCGGGACCCAGTATCCTTGGCCTCACATGGCATACTGAAGAGCTGCCACTCCCCAGGGAGTCATCAGGCCTTCTGGGCTGGATTGGGACTGCTGAGACATCCAGCCATGTGGACTGAACAGCTACTGGTTTCACCTGTGAGCCTATAGACTGCTATTGTTGGACTGTCGTAAACTACCCCAATAAATTCCCTTTTATTATAATCCATTCTTTCAACTGTTTCCTCTAGAGAACCCTGACTAATACAATCACATTTATACATGGAAACTAAAATACTAATCTCCAGAGAGTATAAAATCCTAATGACTAGACTCTGAGAAGATGGCGGGGGAGGGAGAGATAGAGGGAGAGGATGGTCAGTCTATGGCCACAGTAATCTGAGCATTCCTGATCAAGCCTGATCTCAGAAGCTAAGCAGGATTGAGTTTGGTTAGTATTTGGATGGGAGAGAAGAGAATCAATGAAAACAGGATGCAGCTGGACAGGAAGGATAACATCTAATAATTTATAACTATTGTTGAAAACTATTAAATGAATATTCAAAAGTAGCTAGTACGGAGGAGATTGAATATTCCCAATATTAAAAACACGGCATTGGCTTAAGGATATATATATATATATATATATATATATATATATATATATATATATATATATATATATGTATGTATATACATCACATTATGTACCTGTATTAAAATGCCACACTGTACTCCACAGATATGTGCAATTACCATATGCATCATTAACTGTTACTTTTTAAACCCATGTTTTATTCTAACCCTGCAGTACTAACGGCTGCAAACTGATAGTGAAGAGAGGGCTAACCAGACTGTGCTTCTCCACTCTCTCTTTCATCCATTCATTTCATCCTTAGCTGGGCTCTAGAGAACAGAACAAACTGAGACACAGTCCTGGAGATCACGGGTGAGTCAGTGGGGAGTCACAAAAGGTTACAGTGACCACCGTCCTTGAGGAAGAACTCAGATAGCTATGGGGGCATAACAAAAGGTCCAGGCTGTGTCTGGAATGCTGGGAAAGATTCCTGCAGAGGAGATGTCTGAGGAAAGCATCTCTAATCTGAAGCAAGAAGAGGATGGCAGGGTCTGATAGATCAGAGAGAAACATGGGAGAAAGTTGTCACTGTTCCTGAAGCATCATGGTGCTGGTGCGCTCAGGGGCTGATGGGAGAGTGGTGGGTGCACTCCCATGCTGATGCAACAGTATCTCCAAGAAAAATAGTAATAGTGGTCATTGTAGTAGTGGCAGCAAGTATTTATTGGGCTTTCCAGTCCCGAGCTCATTGCTGTATTACATCATATAACCCCACCATGGTCCTGACTGTGAGCTGTTTACAGTTTCACTGACCACACACTGAAGATGAGTCTCAGTCACTCAGATTGCAAGTATAGCAGCTGGGAGGGAAGCAGCTGTGGCTCTTATTCCAGTGGCCTTGGACCAGACTCCTGCTCTGTCAGCCCAGCTTCTCTCTCAGTAAAGGAAGGCTTCGAGCTCATTCTAAGAATATTGTAGGATGAGGGTTGCTGGGTGCTCAGGCTCACATTCCTGGACTCTCAGGGAGGAAGGATTTGAAAGGTGGACGGACTGAGTTCAGTCGCAGAAGTTGGCCCTGGTGTGACGCACTAAAGATTGTGTATTTTACTCTGAAATCCATGATGGGCATTGGGAAGTTTTGAAGCAAATAGCAATGTTCTGTGTTGTGTTTTTTTTTAAAAAAAATCACTCTGGCCACAGGAGAGGGTGTGAAAACAGCCAGGACCTACAGAAGAGAGTTGTCATAATCCAGGGAAGAAATATGATGAATCAGACTCAGGAGGCACAGTAACAAGAGATGTTGAAGAGAGAAACAGTATGCTGACTGTTAAAGGAAGGGAGGTGAGAGATGCTGCCCAGGGCCTGGATTTAGTTGCTCAGCCCAAACCACAGATGTTGCAGTGCAGTGAAAACAGTTTTATAGCTTGGATTGCATCCGACAAATTCCTACTCACCCTCAGTACCTCAGAATGGAACTTTATTTGGGGATAAGGTCTGTAGTAGTCAGCTTTTTACCAACATAACAAATACCTGTGATAAATCAACTTATAAAGATAAGTGGTTTGTTTTAGCTTTGGGTTTGGGAAGTTTCAGGCCATGACTGATTGGCCCAGTCTCTTTTGGCCTGTGGTGAGGCAGAATATCCTGGTGGGAACATATGTGGAACAAAGCTGATGCGCGCTGCAACCCCCTAAGTAACCCACGGACCCAGAACTGGCGCCCAACGTGGGGCGCCAGTTCTGGGTCTGTGGGTTACTTAGGGGGTTGCAGCGCGCATCAACTCCCCGTTCACCCACGGGAGCTGGGTGAGCAGAGGCTTGGAATAGCCATGAGCCGACGAGAGATGAGACCCTCGGGAGAACGCGGCAGTGGGCAGTTCTCATTTTAATGGTAGATAACAGCTGTTTTTATAGAGAAAAGTCAGAGGTAGAAGCATAGGAAGCAAGATCTGTGAGAGAATGGTGATGTTAGCAGAGGAAATGAAACCTTTAGGTTTGTTATTTTCAGTTGGAATAAGTTAGGCTTTGATCTGCTTATCTTATCTTGGGGACAGCTGTGGCCTGCCTAGGGGCTTTGGAGTTTTCAGGATTGCTAAGATTTGCAGGGGCCCCCAGACTTTGCCTCAACTTCCTTCAGAAGGAGACTGTCCCAGAAGCCTGCCAGACTCAGCAAAACCCTACTTCCTCCATGCCACATTAGCAGAGTACCACACAAAGCTATGGAAGAAAGACACAAGATCCCAATATCCTCTTTAAGGGCATGTCTCAAGTGACCTTAAAACTCTCTCTGAGCTCCACCTGGAAATGGGCCTTGAATACATGGGCCTGTGGAAGGTATTTATGATGCAACCATAGCAGGGATTTTTTCATAGATGGGAATCAACCTAAAGTGAAGTCCTTGGTATGGGCCCTAATCATCAGAGAGAGAAATCTTGACACCAGAAACAAAGGGAAGATGATGCAAGGCGACATGGGAAGCAAATGTCTATCAACAAGACAAGAGAGGCCCAAGCAGATAGCCCCTCACAACCTGCAGAAGGAACCATCCCTGTCAACATCCTGCTTTGGGACTTTAGCTCCAAATTATGAGAAATTTCTGGGATCTGAGGAGGTGGCTCAGCAGCAAAGCATTTGCTGCACAAGCACGAGGACCTGAGCTCAGATCCCCAGCACCCATGGAAAATGCCACAAGCATGATGACCTGAGCTCAGATCCCCAGCACCCATGGAAAATGCCACAAGCATGAGGACCTGAGCTCAGATCCCCAGCACCCATGGAAAATGCCAGGTGTGGCAGCATACACCTGTAACCCTAGAACTGGGATAGCAGAGACAGGATCCCTGGGGCTCCCTGGCTAGCTAGTCTAGCCCAAATGGTGAGCTCCCAATTGAGTGAGAGAGCTGTCTTAAAAAGAATACTGTGGAGGGCTGAAGAGATGACTCCGCAGGTAAAGGTGCTTACTTGTAAAGCATGATGGCCTGGATTCAATTCCTCAGTACCACTTAAAGCCAAGTGCACAAAGTGGCACATGCATCTGGAGTTCATTTGCAGTAGCAAGAGGCCCTAGCCCTTTTTCTTTCTTTCTCTCTCCTTCCCTCCTCCTTCCCGTTCTTTCTCTTTTTTCTCTCTCCCCTTGCAAATTAATAAAAATATTTTTAAATACTGTGAAGAGTGAATAAGGAAGATCCCCAACACCTACCTCTGGTCTTCAATGCATGTGCACTCATGTGCTCTCAACACACACACAAGCTCCTACACACATAAACTCATGCACATATACCACACACACACACACACACACACACACACACACACACACACACACACACGCACATGAGAGAGAGAGAGAGAGAGAGAGAGAGAGAGAGAGAGAGAAAGAGAAATGACTGTTATTTCAGCAACCCATTCCACTTCAGTATAGTGTCCCTAAAACACTAACTTGAATAGTAGTCCATTTGGAGAATGGCATGAGTTATATTTAGGTAGGTTTATTCGCATTGCTGTTTTGGAACAGCCAGGTGGAAACAGATGATGAAATGATAGTTGTGTTTGCAAATCAACATGCGTCGGGGGCCTGGGACTAGCAATGAGGGTGTCTATCATTTCTGACCAATAGCAGGGCACTACAAAATGGGAATTTGGAAAATAATTGAGTGAATAAATATCCCCTTTTCCTAAGGTCAGAGGGCAGAAGAGACTACAAGAATATTACTATCATTTCTAGCTTCCTCTCCCAGTACCAACAATGTTAGCACAGGCCCTATGAAGCCAGAGCTGTAATGCTGGCTGATATATAAAGCCATTGAACTTGAGGAAACTGCTATGTGGGCTGATGATATTTACACTCATTAGGAAGGACAGAACTCTCTTTGTCCTCTGAAATCTGGGATAAAAGTTAAATAAATATCAAAGCTATTCTTAGTCCAAAAAACCATACCCTGTCTAGAGTCTTAAGTTTACACCCATGTTCTGAAATGTTGACCTCCAAGTGAGCACGGCAATGACATGTCTATTTTAGGCAGCAACTTAAAGTGCTTAGCTTAAAATGTCAAAATAAGTTGACAGCATGGAGTAATAGAAAATGTCAATAATGGGAGTCAGAAAGCCTTGCTTTGTATCCCAGATGTGCCTCTGAAAAGCTGAAGGCCCTTTGACTTTTCTGGGTGACCTTTCCCTCATCTATAAAATAGGCTTGGGGAGGAGGCACTTGGGTGATCTTCAAGCTTTGACATTCTACAAGTCTTTCCATGTTGCCTTTAATTGCAACTGGTGATAAGATAACATTTCCATAAATTGACCTGCCAGCTTGAATTATCCACCAACACAAAGACATGATAAGATGATAAGCAGAAATGAATATTGCAGATGACTCTGATAGAATAGTTTCCCTCCTTAAAATGTCAAACATAATGCTGGAAAGGGATGGTGATATTACAGAATGCATCTTAATTACCAACAGATTGGTTTTTACTGGAAGGTTCTTGGAGTGCCCATGGTCACAGCTCTTCCTTCAAGAACTAAAGTGTTTACCATATTGGTAGAGGAGATGGGAAAATCACTTGTCCCCCCCCCACTGCCCCACCCCAACTGCATTTGTAATCTCCCCCTAGACTGTTTGCTATTTAAAATATGCGCTGACCTTTTCTTTATTTGCTTGGACATCTCTAGCCCTAGATATAATGAGTCCCTAAGGGGAAAGATGATTAAGATTAATTGAGTATCTATTCAGTGTCACATTTTGGACCAGTCCTTCCTCTGTGCTGTATAATACCTCATTTAACCTTTCCCCGTGGCAGATGTTGTCAGCCACCCATGCCTGCTGTTCAGGCAACATGCTGGAGGCTGCTTGCTGTGGGCTTCTGTCTGGGCATGCGCACCCTCAGCTCATGAGGACAAGCCAGATGTGTGCAAGAGCTACTGCTGCAGAAGCAGTCCTCCACCAGTATCAGATACAGATCAGATGGCGTGCCAGCTTCCTCGCCCTTTGATTGACATACATAACTTGTTCATGAAAGTCCTGAGAGCCTAAGCTCTAAATGTCCATGGCAGATATGCATTTGATAGCACATCTCTGGTTAGCTGTCTTCTGTATGTGTGTATGTGTGCATGCATGTTTGTGTGTGTATAGGAGTTCATGTGTGGGTGTGGGTGTGCATGTAGAGGTCGGAGGACAACCTCAGGTGTTATTCCTTTCAGGCACCATCTATCTTTCTTTGAGACAAGTCTCTTTTTTGCCTGGAGCTTGTCAAAACAAAGCCCCATAGATCCTGTCTTCACCTCCCAAGTGCTGGGATTAAAACTGTACACTACTCCACCCAGATTTTTCACGTGGATTCTGGGGATCAAGCTCAGATCCTCATGCTTGCAAGGCAAGCACTTTAATTAAATCCTCCTAGCTTCTTTAACTGCCTTTTCTTTAGAGTCTTTCCTTAAATGCTATAGGTGACTGAATTGAACTGTTGGGCTAAGTCATCTGCGTTTCTTTTGGGTCATAATACCTTATTGTTTTCTGAGATCATCTTCCAAATAAAGTATTTATATTCAAATGTTTGCTTCAGATCTGCTTCTGGGAAAGACAAACTAAGGCATCTCCAAGATCTCTGCAGAGTGGATAGTATTATTGCCAAGTGTGTTTAAGTGGTAGTTAAGTCCAGAGCTGAAGCTGGCTGACTCATT
The DNA here is from genome assembly GCA_004024765.1 of Zapus hudsonius. Taxonomy (NCBI): domain Eukaryota; kingdom Metazoa; phylum Chordata; class Mammalia; order Rodentia; family Dipodidae; genus Zapus; species Zapus hudsonius. The sequence goes on from PVHP010018857.1 coordinate 14,396, forward strand.
GATGTTACAAGACTTGTCCTCTGCCAAGGCAGATTTTGTCCTTTGGTAGATAATATCTGAGCACACTTTTGGATGTCACAATTGGGTTGGAGATGCTTTGACTTCTAGGAGGTAGAGGCCAGGGATGGCAATGAACATCCTACAATACTACATTCAGCCTCATTCAAAAAGTGCTAATCCAATCTTAACAGTGTCGACCATGCCAAAGTGGAGGCCCTGCACTCAGCAAGACTGATTGTCTGATAATGAACATTCATTGACTATCTACTAGGTATTATGTGTTGTACCATGTTCTTGACTAGGCATATCATTCCTCATTTAACAAGGTGACTCTTGTGTGTGACTTGTTTCTTATATTTCATTTTCAGGGCCAAGCTGTGGCTCAGCTGTGTTCCACAGTCCCCAATGTGACTGTCTTTGGAACAGCTTCTACTTTCAAGCATGAAGCAATCAAAGACTCTGTGACTCATCTCTTTGACAGAAATGCGGACTATGTACAAGAAGTAAAAAGGTAAGGAGGCCACTCCAAAGAGCATAGCAGTGGCCCTTGCTCTTCTCTCAGAGATCAGCAGTGGTGATGGTAAGCACATGTCGGGGGCTTAATATCACTAGCTCTATGCTCATCAACCCTATTATTCTATTATCTGTATATATTATTATCTATGCTTATCTACCCTATTATTATGCCCAAGGAAGAAAGCAGGTTTCTAACTTGCAGAATTAATGTGTTAACACCATGTTAGCTGCTACTATACTGTCTTAACACTTAATACTGTGGTTCTCATTCATTCACATACCAGCTCAAGGTGTCAATTATCTGCAAGGAGATTTATGGTATCCTGGCTCTTTTTGATGCCACTGTTGTCCTGGGCTTTATTGTTTCTAGCTACAGATAAGAAAAGAGTGCCAAAAGGCCAGGTATGGCTGGTTTTTATAGGTCAGTCCTGGAATAAAAGCATACATCTTGCTCCCATTTGATTGCTAGTGCCTAAGTCCTTGGCCACACTTCAGTGAAAGCAGACTGATAAACATCATCTATCTATGCATGCAGGCAGACCAGGCCTGCACAGAGTGTGAAGAGTGGAGCCCAGGCATTCTGGCTTGGGAGCCCATGCTTTCACTGTACCAAGTGAGACTTGGTTAAGAGTGAGGCATGAGCCACAGTAGGAAGAAGTGGACTTGGAAGCAGAGGCTTTAGGTAGGGAGGCATGTACATGCATATTGAGAAAGGGGAGTTACCTCAGAAGCTGGAAGGGTTGCAAGAAAGCTCAACAGGGTACAAGTCCAGGGATGTCTGGCTATTGGATTTAATTATAGACATTGGCTACACTGCACCTGCAGTGACAGGGAGGGAGGCACCCCTAGTGAGGCTGCACAAGGAGATGGGTATCAAAGGCATAGTAAGATCTTGAACAACAGCTTAGGAGATGTGGACTCCACCTGTATGTAACCAAAAGCTATGGGAGAAGTAACATGGGGACATGACCAGACGGGCTTTTGGAGTAGTCAGTCACCAGTGGTATATGAAGATGATGGGAGGCTATTGATCATGGCTTGCACATAAAACAGGGACTCATGGAAAACACACCTGCAAGCACAGTGATAGACAGTTTGTGTGTCTCATTTTGATGGTGCTCAGGGCTCCAAGCTCCTTCTTAGGTCTGCTGTGTCCAGAGATCCAGGCTCCTTCTCACGTCTGCTGTGCTCAGGGCTCCAGGCTCCTTCTCAGGTCCGCTGTGCTCAGGGCTCCTGAGGGATTCCTTGGTAGTCAGAAGCCATTGTTTCTGTTTTTGTTTTTTTTTTTTTTTCATTTTCTGGCACTAAGTCATAGAGCACAAATATACTAAGTCACTCTACCAGTATTATGAAAAAGAAACATTTTCTCCAAACCACAACACAGTTGGGGGAGAGGGGACAAAATTAAACTGTAAGAAAATAGATTGATTTGCAGTTTTGACATCAGCTCTGGTGGAGAAGTGTGAGGTGCTCATGAGCATATGCCCATAGGGAAAGACATGATGCCAGCCTGAATAAGTGTGTTATTTACCTGACTCATTGCTGAGACAAGGTAAGTAACAAGATGAGGGTTTTTTTGGCTTACAGTTCAAGGGTTTACAGGCCAGTGTGGCAGGGAACGCTCAGTGGCACAAACATAAAACAGCTCATCACATTCTGTCCATAGTCACAAAGTAGAGAGAGATTGATGGTGCTGCTCAGCTAGCTCTCCCCTTTTGATGCCGTCCAGAACGGCAGCCCATGGAACAGTGCCACCCATGGTTAAGTTGGCTCTTCGTACAAGCCCAGAGGCTTGTCTTCTAGATGATTCTAGATCCTACTATGTTGACGATCACAATTAACTGTCACAGTAAGATTCTGGCAGAGTTTAAGGATGAAAAGCTAGGCAGGTAAAAGCATTTTGGTTTAGGGTGAGAAGCATATGCCATGTGAGGGTCCTGGGTAAACTAAGGATTCTGAAAGGAATCCCATGCAGCTGTCTGTGGATAGTGGTGAATAAGAGGGTCAGCTGTTTTCAACAAGTGGCATTCCCATAATCAGGGAACCCTGCCTTTCCCCATTTCTCACACAAGGATTCCATCCTGTCAGCTCTTCCCTTCCTTGGCCTGGTCTGTTGGCCCCTGAACCAGTGATTTCTATTATCTGGAGAGCAAAAGGTAACAGCATCTGAGACCCACCTCACCACCCCCTTCCTTCAAGTGTGACTTCCAGCAGCTCATTTTAAGTAGGGATCCTGAGATTAGACTGAAATGACTGAGAAGTCAGGAAGATGATTACAGCCTCTGCTCAGAAATCCTATCCTCAGCAATAGTTCAGAGTAAGATAAAAGCTACAGGTACCAGGCTGCCTGTTGCCCCACCAAGCCCTTCCTCTGCTCAGTTGTCAGCCTCAGCATATGTCGCCAGTGAATTATAGAACTGACTCTAACTGCGGCATTCAGAGCCAGGCTCCAACGTCAATAGAAGGCAAACAGATTGTTCTGCAGCCAGGTGCTTAAGTAAAAGATGACAATTATGAAGACTGTCAGAAAATGAAAAAAAATCCACGTTAGTATGTTAAGGGAAGAAAGTAGAATGCCAAATTTCATCTACACTATGATCGCAGCTTTGTATAAATTCTCCGTGCATACAGAGATAAAATGAAAGGGAAAGCATCCAGTCACTCACAAGTAATAAAGTGTCATGAAGAGCCAGCATTTCTCTTAGTTTTGGGATCATAGATATGGTTACACTACTTTGTGAACTAGAAAAAAATAAAATTTCCTGCAATGAAAACTCTACCAGGGGAATGGAGAGATGGCTCAGTGGGGAAAGTGCTTGCTGTGCATGCATGTAGACTTGAGCTTAGAGACCCAGCATGCACCCACATAAAGCCAGGTGAGGCACACCCAAACCTGGTGAGACACACCCAATCCTGGTGTGGCATACACAATCCTGCTCACACATGTGACCCACACACATGCAAACATGTACACACACATAATCCTGCTCACATATGTGCACCTATATACATGCAAATATGTACACACACAAAAATTCTGCTCACACATGTGCACCCACACACACAAACATGTACACACACACAATCCACAATCCTCTCACACATGTGCACCCATGCACATGCAAATATGTATACACACACACCAATGCAAAATGTCCACAAACATTACTGATGGCAGGCTGCGGGCAAACTGCTCCCAGTTAAGAAATATTGGAGTGAAATGTTTGAGGTGGTGGATATGCTAATTACCTTGATTTGCTCATTAACAAATTATAGGCACTCCTGTATTAGTACAATTACTATATGTCAAAAATATAAAAATTTTAAACAGAACCTCTGAGCTACTTTGATGAGGCTTTTGAAAGCTCCAAAATGGAGTTGAAATTGGATTATGTCAGAAATCCAGAGTCCTGTGCAGATTTGAAGCAGTTAAGACCTACTATGAATGACGAGCCTTCGAGGCGGTCTGGCCACAGTGGGTAGGATGAATGGGAGAAGAAAATCAGGGGAACATACAAGAGAAAGGGCCAGGAAGGGGCAGAGCCAGTGGGGATTTTGACAAAGAGTACATTTGGTGGCCAGTGCCGTGGAGAACAGCACGAGCAAGATGAGGAGACTTCTGCCTTTACTGCTGGATGCCCTGGGTCCTGGGCTGTGAGGTCCAGCTTTAGATGCAGTTAGCACAGTGTGAAAGGGACGTCCAGGGAAAAATTGGGACTGAGCTGCAGCTACTTTCCACATGTTGTCTATAAGTTGCTCTGGAAGTTGGGAAGCAGAGATGAGACAAACCCAGACTAAGGAATTCCAAGTCCAGGAAGAAAGAATGATAGACCCCTGCTCCCATGGGAAGGGTTAGCTACTCGTTCATGTGACTTGAGTCTACAGGGCCAGGTCAAAGGTGAGGCTAAGGAGTGTGAGCTCAGAAGAGGTACAGATCACCCCATGACTTTCTGCTTCCTCCATGCCTAGCAGAGTGCCTGGTACATAATAGGTGCTTTTTAAAATATGAGAATTAGCAAGAATCAAATTGCCTGGAGAGAATAGGGCGATAGCAATCCAGAGAGGATTGCAGGAGGTGGTTTGCTAAGTACACAGGGAGCTGCCAGAAGTAAATTCTCACTGAGAAGCCTACTGTGTTCAGCACTGTGCTCAGAACTCTGTGAAGAAGTCTACTGTGTATCAGGCACCCTATGAGAAACCTATGAGCACCAGGTACTGCATCTAGCCCTCTGTGAAAAGCTTGTTGGGCACAAAGTATTGTGACTGGCACCCTTTGAGAAGCCTACTGTATACTAGGCACTATGACTGGCCCTCTGGAATAAGCCTACTCCGTGTTTGGCACCCTGTGAGAACCTACTATATTCCAGGTGCCATGCCAAGCACTTGTGAGATGCCTTCTGTGCATGAGGCACTATGCCTAATCCTCTATGAGAAGCTTGCTCTGCAATTAGGCACTGTGCGCAGCACCTTGTGAAGCCTACTGTACACTAGTCATTGTGCTCAGCCTTCTCTGATAAGCTGCCTGGCATCTCTGAGAAACACTTTATGCATCAGTGATGGTGAAAGCTGTGGCACAAGTGAATTTTCTGATCACAGGGAGTCCTGAAAGGGAAAGCTGAGTGGCGAGCCAAGAGCCAGCTAGACATCAAAGTTCTGATGATGAAGAACTTGCTTCTCCGCAAAGCTGGAGGCTTTCTCTCCCAGAAATGGCTCTCTGGGAACCTCCCTCCACTCACAAGAAATTCTTCCCTGGTCCATGTGGGAGGGAAGCAAACAGGCAGCATTCGTCATAGAAGGACCAAGGGTAGAAACAAAGGAAAGAGCAATACAAAAGGCTTGGCTCAGCAATCTCAAAATACTTGCTGTTGAGTTTGAACCAGAGAGACCCAGAACGGGGCTGTTTGTGTTTGCTTTCTAAATCCACAGAGATGAATGACAGCAGCAGAGAGCAGGCCCAGAAATTCCTGGATTGGTGCTTTGACATCTTTCTACTTCTGTGTAATTACCATGTATATACCAGCAGTGTGTGTATGCATAGCAATGTATAATAATAATAATAAAACAGGGGACAAGAAATGAGGATGAGCCTTGGGCTTCTGCCAGGCTGTCTGACTCTGTGGCTGATGTTCTGGATGATCCCATTGTAAGAAAAGATGAGGGTGAGGAGATGGCTCAGTGGGTAAAATGCCTGCCACAAAAGAATGAGGACCTCGGTTCAGATCCCCAGTACTCACGTAAAATGCTGGACATGGTGATGCCCTCCTGTAATCACAGTGCTGAGGAGGTAGAGACAGGAGGATCCCCTGGGGCTTGCTGGCTAGCCAGTCAAACTGATTAGCCCTAGATTCAGAGAAATTCAGTCTCAAAATAAGGTGTATTGTACAAAAGGAGACAGAAAGAATGTAAGAGGCAGAGGATGTGAGGAATGTTTTGGAACCCATGTCTTCTGGACATGAAGAAGACATTACATGTATGACCTCACAGCAGCTGTTGTTACATGCACAAGACCTGCACAATACTGGGACCATCGACATATCATCATAGATGTTGGACAAGGTTTAAAAAAATAAATCAAAATAGAAGTGTTAGTTGGAATAAGGGGTTCAGGGCTGGGGAGCGCTGCACTTAGAGGTGCTTGCTTGCAAAGACTGTAGGCATGGATTGGATTCCTCAGTATCTATGTAAAACCAGAGGCACAAAGAGTCAAATGCATCTAGAGTTTGTTTGCAGTGGCAAGAGGCCTGGTGAATCCATACTTTCCTTCTTACCAACTCTCAAATAAATAAAAATATATTCAAAAAAATGAAGGGGCGCATGTAGACAACCCAGTTATTCCAACAAGACCTAAAATGATATCTGACTCCCAGGTAGGAGATGAGCCTCCCTTAACACATCATCTAGGACCCAGGAGAAATCACAGAGGAAGTGGTGAGATGAGCAAGAGTGCTTTCCACAGCAAACCCGACATTCTCCACAAGGGTGATGGTGACAGACTCCAAGGATACTCAAAAACACTCCAAAGTAGAAACCCAGAGTCTCTTAAGTCCTCAACACTAAAGCAGACTTGAAACTCACCCACCATGGCTCAGGGAACTTTGTGGAAGGGGAGGCAGAAAGATCGAAAGAGCCATGGTGGAGGGAATATCCAGAGACATTGCCCCCCCCAACCCAAAAATGCTGTTTGCACAACTCATAGCCCTTCCATCCCATGGCGCCCTCTGGCAATCCCACTGAGGAGGGATCTCAGTGGAATAGGGTCAGGGAGGATGGAAATGGAGGTACCAGCACAAGACAGAGTTTCTACTCATTAATAGTAAGAAATAAAATTACATTTAAAAAGAAAGGGTTGAGTGGAAGGGATGGAGAGAGAAGGTAATGAGAGGGGACTATTATCAAAATACATTGTGTACATGTATAAAAAATTGTCAATTAAAGGTTTTGTAAAATAAGGTAAGCTGGAGAGCAATCAAGGAAACAAAGACACCCAGAGTCAACATCTAGCATCCACATGCACACATACAGTGTACATCCACACATGTGAGCATGCATATACACATGCATGCACACCACACACACCATACATGTGCAAATCAAAGAGCCATGATGCTTTTCACTGTGAGCATGACTGCAGCCAGGCCCATCTTCAGATCACTCCTGGACCCAGAACACTTTAGCTAGAACTGAGTTCAAGTTGGCCTGGATGGAGTCCAGTTCAATTGGATCAAAATAATGGGATTTTTAGTTTTTGAATTGATAACTCTTCCCTGAGGAAACATTTATACTCTCAAAGGAGCAATGCCTTATTGTGTAATTTTTCTGGGAAAGATACAAAAATACCTACTTACCCCAGATGGTGCACCAACAAACCAGAGAAACAATTCCAACTAACCAACTTGGTGAACCAATGAGTTTATTGGGGTTAGTTACAGAAGCACAGGTGAAGGGTTACTCCAAGGACATGGTAATGAGGCAGCTGCTTCATTGCAAAGCCTGGGTGACAACTCAAAAATCTACATCACTGGAGTCCCAACCCGTCAACCTTCCACTTCCTACATATGGTAGCACCCCTAAGACGATGTGCATCTGGGGCAGGAGTCTACATCCCAGAAGGGAGGATTTGCTGGAATCTGGTGAAGGGCTGAGCCACTTTCCTCCTACTGTAAAGGAATATTAATAGGCACGATCTTGGGTGGATCTCATGTGGGTGATCACAGCTGTCATTATTCCAAGACAGCCACAGCCATGTCCTGTCCAGAGGACAGAGGTGCACTCCATGCCTAATTAAATAGATGGGTAGAAATGGCCAAAGTGTCTGTCTCTTAAGCTCTCAAGATGACATCTGCCTTTTGCTGAGTTTCTAGTCTCCTTGCTCAGACCCCACTCCACTACTGGTCTTCAAATAAACACAGTGAGACAGCTGGGAAGATGGCTCAGTCAGTAGAGCACTTGCTTGCTGGTAGGAGTAGCTGAGTTCTGTCCTGAGAACCATGCAGAAATACTGGGTGTGGTGGCCCACATCTGTAAACACCACACTGGAGATAGGAGGCTCCCTGGAGATACGGACCAGCCTACTTGGCAAGATCCAGGCATAGGAGAGACACCAACCACCTCAAAAAAAAGTGTATGAGCATGGTGGGGGAGAATATCCAGAGACATTCCCCCCTCAGCAACAATACACAAGTGGGGAAGAAAAAAAAAGAGAATGAAAAACTTGCTATCTCTGGTGCAGTTCATATTTCCTATCCTATGGACAGATCCAGAATGCACACTGAGGAAGTACCCCAGTGGGTAGGGGACAGAGAGGAGGGAAACGGGGATACATTCACAAGATTTGCTCATAGAATGTATATACTTATTCATAATGAAGATATTAAAAGCATTTTTAAAATTAAAAAATAATTAAATTAAAGATATATCAATAAAAATTACAAATGCAAAAAAAAAGTGTATGGCACACCCAAGGAGCAACTCCTAAGGTTGTCCTCTGGCCTTCAGCACAGGTACACCTGTGCACAGGTGCACACACTTTAATACAATGACATCCAGAGGAGATGTGTGGCTTCTTTTCCTCATATCCATGTGTAAAGCCTGGCTCATATGATTCAGCTATAGATGGGACCTGGAAGAGGTGTGGGGAAGGATAAGTGGTATGAAGGACAAGTGGCTGAGAAGCTATAAGTGACCACAGTGGTCACCCTGGAGCTAGCCACAGCTTCCCCTTAAAAACCTGGCTCTGATTCTGAAGAATTTACCTGCTTTCTGAATGTCAGATCAAGCTAAGACCCTCCCCTCTTCCTGGAGAGACCCCTGAACACACTGCGCCCCAGTGTCAGGGAGAACAATGGTCCTGGGATCACAGGAGTGGCATGAGGCACAAGTGGCACAAGTTACAATTTCTAAGCCTGGGGCTTGTGTATGTATCATGTGCTCTCTTTGGAATGTCAAGGGCATCCAGCCTTGGGCCTAAAGGTTGATGGCTTAGTAGCTCCACTCACCCTGAAGGCTTCATAGGTTAATGGTTGGCTTGAGGGCTTGAATACTCTTTCTGGTATTCGAGGCCTTTCCTCTGCCCAGCCCACTGTCACTAAGATGTGCCATTATGACAAAGTGATGAAAGCTACCACAGAGCTGGTGTTTACTATGAGCTGGGCTCTATGTTCCCCAGATACCAGTTCATACAAGGACAGTGTATGACTCTCCATCATCATCCCCTTTCACAAGTGAGGAAAGTGATACCCTGAGAGGCTAAATAATTCATCTGAGGTCGCACAGTAAGTGGTAGAATTAAATGCTTAATGCTGAAACAAAATTTATGATTCCTAAGCCTAGAGTCACCTACCCTCCAGGCCTGCCACTCTTTACTTCTATGTCTGCTATTGGCCATAGAAACCATAATGCCAGGACTCATCCTTTCCAGAGTTGGGGTCCCAAGACCTGTTGATTTCCCTAAGCCAAGCTGTTACATTATTCTCTAAGACACCTTCCTGTTGTCCCTCACTCATCTTCAAACTTCCCAGAAGGACACTATGAAACAGGGTTTTCTGTTGGTTGTGTGTTTTTATATATGCTGTGGTTTGTTTCATGCTATCATAATAGAACATTATAGATTGGATAACTCATGATTAAGTCCAACATATAAGGTGCCAACAAGTTTGGTCTCCACACCCAGGATGGTTCCCCAAACACCACATCTTCCAGAGGAGAGGACCACCTCCATACATAATAGGAGATTGAAACAGAGAGAGAGTGTGTGAGAGGAGTGAAATTTAACCTTTCTGTGGACCTAACTTTTGATGAAAAAAACCATCATCTGTGGAGTTACACTGGAGCTAGGCTTGGATTCCAGCTGAGTCACATAGTGGTGGGCATCTGTGTGCCTCAGTGTCTTCACTGAAGGAGTAGATGGAGTTCTCTGCATGTAACAAGCCCCCTCGTGATGTTTATTATTTGTGGAGACAGAAACTTCATAGCAGCTGAGTGGTTTGCCAGTGTCTAGGATTTAGTGCCAATATGTAATACCCTAATCTTGGCCTTTCCAATAAACTGTGGGGAAAAAGCCTAGCAATCATAAGCCTTTTTGCCTGTCTGTTTGGAATAACATGGTCCACATTTGGATATTTGCATATTTATTTTAAAACAAAAACTTAAGCCTGTATCTTTTAAAGAATAAATTCAATAGACTGATTCCAAGAGCTACTTTTAAGAGTGGTGCTTCCATAATTGCACAGACTTGAATGTTTATTTTCCTAACCAAGTACAAACTAGGCCCAACCCTGCTTAGCTTCTGAGCTCAGATGAGATCAGGAACATTCAGGGTAGTATGGCTGTAGATTTGAATGTTACTTCTAAAGTCTTATATTTGGAGGGGTTAAAAGACCATCATCTGTAGAGTTCAACTGGAGCTAAGCTTGGATTCCACCTGAGTCACATAGTCATGGCAGGGTTGGAGCACCTGTGTGTCTCAGTGTCTTCACCAAAAGAGCGGAGTTCACTGCATGTGGTGATGCACACCCACAATCCAAGTACTCAGGGAACTGAGATAGGAAGATCAAGCCACCTAGTAACACTGTTTCTTTAAATGGTGGGGAAGTTAAATACCTTTTCTCATAAGGTAGTAATAGTCCAAGAAAGACATGTGTAGAAATGTGGAATATTGGTCTTCAGCTAGTTTCTTCATCTTTTATTTAATCACTCCTTCAATTCATTCAAGCAACCTCTACTTGTCGGGAGCTAATGCTTTGTCCATCAAGAGGGAAGAGCTCTGGATATGACAGTAAGCAGCACAAACACAGCCCCCAACTCCTGGGTTAGGTTTTGATATAAGAGTAGCTGAATACATAAGTAAATAAAATAAAATATTAGCTCTTGATGTTGCCAGAAATGATTTCCATGTTAGACCCCAAATACTGAAGAGAATTTGAGCAGAGGCTAATGAAAGCTGGGGGGGCTGCTTCTCCCAATGAGGTGCTTAGTCACAGATCATCTGCAGACGTCGCCAGGGAGTAGGACTAGAGAGCTGAGGAGCGGCTGCGTGGACAGAGGCTTTCCAGATGGAAATCACAGCAAGTGCAAAGGACCCGAGGTAAGGAAGTACTAGGAACAGTAAGAAGGCCAAAATGTCTGCTGCTTAGTTAGGAGGAAGTAAATGCCAGGATGAGGCGATCATAGGCCACTATGCACTGTTGGTATGCTTTACAATTTTGATAGAAACAGAGTCAAGAAAGTAGAGCAGCAGGCCAGACTGGGGGAAGTAATATTAGGAGGTGTGTTGGGCATTTTGTGGGAGAGAACATAAGCCTGGATTGGCAAGAAAGATACAGATATTAGGAGTAACAAGAAGAAAATGAAGAGTTGGGAACAGACCCCTGAGAAGTGAACAGTTACCCAGCCCAGACTGCAATGTGATGACCTGCTCATATGAGTGAGGTTCCACCAAAGTCCACATGGTGCAGACGCACCTGGGAAGCAAGCTGTGCTTTGTTCTCTCTATTGCAGCTGCTCTGGTTACTCCCCCGTCTTCCTCTCACCACAGGGCCTTTGCACCTCTGATCTATGCTTGGAACACCAAGTCTCCACTGGTTTTCTAGCTAAATCTTTCTGTGATTGGGCAATTCCTCAGTGTCCATGGTGTTGTAGAACCTTTGTGGAAGGTGCCAAACCCTGTTTCTACTCAACTTTTATTTGAGTAATTATTAGTGATGATAAGGAACAATCCAAGCTCTTGGTGACCATCTTTACATCCTTCACTGCCCAGCATAGTGTTCCCAGGGCTAAATATTTAATGAACAGATTGATTTTAAAATGTCCCTTCAGCTACTGAGGCTTTCTTAAAGATGTCATCCAGTGTTGGCAGCAGTTACATTTGAGAACTTGCAGAAAAACAAGTCCTGGGCTAGGGAGATACTCAGTAGAGTAAGTTCTTTCTGTACAAGCATGAGTACCTGAGTTTGGATCCTCAAAACCCACATAAAGCTGGATACTGTAATAGGCATGTGTAATCCCAGTGTGACTTGGCAAGAAGTGGCCCAGGAAGCTTGTGAAACATCTAGCCGGGCACTCACAGTGGTGAGCAAGGATACTCTGCCTCAGACAAAGTGGAAGGCAAGGACCAATACAGGATGTTTTCCTCTGACCTCTTCATGTGCACCATGGCATGTGTGCACCTTAACTCACACACAGAGACACAGATACAGACACACAAACATATACACACATTCACCAAAGAAAGAGAAGAAGAGGAGAGGAGAAGAGAGGAGAGGAGGAAAGGAATGGAAGGTCCTTGGGACCCAGCCCCAGAAACTCAAAGAAGGCGGAAGATATGAAGGATTTCAGTCCGAGTTTTACACATACCTCAAGGATTAGTGCACACTGAGGTTTGAGATGGACTGTTATATGTCCTTGGTTTTGAACTTTTATATGAGACAAGAGAACACACCAGTGCAAATAAGAGCTCAATGAAGCTTCGAAGATAAACAAAACATTGCAGATGCACCTCAATGATGGGCTGGATTTTAGACATCACTCTGGGCCTCTGAAGGGTATGTCCACATCAGAACAGCTGATGCAGGGCATGTAACAGCCCACTTAGTGTCTGAGCACATGGAGTTTCCTAGGCAATGTGTATGGGAATAGGAACCAGTTATTGACATGGCCTCTGGTGCCTGAAATTTGCTGGGGTGAGGGTAACAAGAAAAATTATTTTTCTAAGATGATGAGATCATTCTGCATACTATGCAAATCTGAGGAGATTGCACTCTTGTCTAAGAGACTGGGGTTAGCCACAACAAGGGTATCTGTGAGCAGAACACCCTCCTTCCCATCTTAGAGACTTCCTGTTCCACAACTTCCTGTATAACATTCTGAAAGATAAACAAAGTAAATGTATGCTCATTGCATTGAGTGAAGGAATCAATGGATGGATAAATAAACAACCCAAATACACAGAGCACTGTCTTATCTGTCCAGTGGAGAACACATGTGGCTTCTCTCTATCCATACCCTTCCATCATTGAAGAGGGACCTCTTATTTAGCCCTGTTCCACAAAGAATCAGGTTGGGCTTCTATCTAAAGACTGGATGAATACAAGTTTTCAAGTTAAATCAATATGCCTGAGGACTGGACCAACCCCAAAAACAGAAAACATACTGGTTTTCTTGACTCTTCAGTACCTTGGACAGCGCCTATAATATCAGCCATACTTGCCAATGTGAGTTGACTGATAAACTAACTGCCCTGTGACAAGGCTAGCCACACATTTTATCTGTCACTTCAGTTTATTGTCCCTGCAAAGAAGCATCCTAGCTCCACTTTACTATGGCCCAGGAGTTGAAAGCTGCAGCTAAATACAGACTCGCCCTCTGATTCAGGTGCCCACGTTCATCGTTCCACCCCATGCTGGTTCCCAGAGAGCTATTTAGCTGTCTCCAGCTTTGTGCCGTCCTTATCCAGGCAGGCTCTGGCTCACAATGGTTTGACAAAGAACTGCCCCACTCTAAATTGGTATGAAATCAATAGACATTCAATAGAAAGCATACTTCAAATTTTGAATATTGATCTTTCCAGGGTTAGTTTATATGCAGTATGATTGTCTCCTGTGATGCTAGGTGGGAACAGAAAATTACAGCTCCCAGTCATCCACATGACAACCAGGTAAACAATTGGCACTCTAGTGTACTATGATGCTAAGTTATGTTGCTTGGTAGGTCACATTGTTGTGTGTGTATGTGTGTGTACAGGTGTGTGAATGCTCATCTGTGTGTACGTGTGCATGTGCACGTATGTGAGTGTGCATGTGTGAGTGTGTGCCTGTGTGTGTGTGCGTGTGTGTGCATGTGTGTGAAGGCTGGGGAGAATCTAGGTGTTGTTACTCAGGTGCTGTCGTATTTAAAAAAAAATAACTTAAGAGTCTCTCATTAGCCTAGAACTCATCTGATTAAACTAGATTGGCTGACCAGTGAGACCCAGAGATTCTCCTGTCTGCTTCCCCAAAGCTGGGGTGACAGGCACATACCACCATACCCAGCATTTTCACATGGGCTCTGAGGCTCACACTCAGGTCATTATGGTTGCAAGGCAAGTCTTTTACCAACTGAACTGTATCACCAACCATTTTAGAAAAGAATATTTTCAATCTCTAGTGGATTTAATAGGAGGCTTCCATGGTAAGTAGAAGAGCATGTGCAGCCAGAGGACTTCTTCTGGAGGGCTTAATGATCATATTCTGTCAACCACATGACATGACACAGGCACAGAAGGGACTCCTTACAGGTCCCCTTACAGCATTGTGCTTTGTCTTCTCACCATTTAGGATCTCCGCTGAAGGCGTGGACATTGTTTTGGACTGTTTGTGTGGAGACAACACTGGCAAGGGCCTCAGTCTTCTCAAACCCCTGGGAACCTATATCTTATATGGTGAGTGTGTGCCTGGAGAGAACAGGGCATGGTCAGCAACAGCAGGCATGTGCTTACCATACATGAGTCCTGATGCTGGAGTAATGGGTATATTACTGGTATGAGCTTTCAGTTATATGCCTTCCACCATCTTAAAAAGACTAAAGCAAGACACGCTGATATAGTCATCAGAATTGTTAGATTTACTCAGGGACCTGACCCATCAAAGGTGGTACAGGTGGAAAATACCAATGGCTTCAAAGGAAGTTCAAAAAGAAAAGCTTGAGAGACCACAGGCTGGAGAGGTGTGAGTAGGATTCTAGATGGTTAGAGGGGATTCTTTACTACTGGTGATGATGTTGCAAACTACAGACACTTCTTCCTCTAAGTTCTCCTTGATGGAGTCCCAATGGAGATGGAAGCCCTGGGTGGGTAGGTGGGACACTCATCCAGTTCCGTCTGCCCTGATTCTATGTCCACCTGTAGGTTTTGTTGCTGTTATTTTGTTTTGTCTTTGAGATAGGCTCTCACTGTGTAACCCAGGCTGGCCTTAAACTTATGATCTTCCTGCTTTGGGTTCTGAGTCATAGGACTCCAGGTGTGAGACATCATTCCTAACTATGTCCATTTCTATGCTCTTGAGTGTTCAGGAGATTTATGAATACTGAGAGCAAGTATTCTCCAGTAAATGAAAATCTAGAGCCTACCCTACTTCCTGTCTTTCTTCCTCTTCCTCTTCTTCCTCCTCCTCTTCTTCTTTTTCTTCTCTTTCTCCTCCTCCTCTTCCTCTTCTCTCTTTCTCTCTCTCTCATATTCCAAAGCAAAATGATATTTGGTTATCTGATGCTTGAATTCTTAGAACATCTGTTCCCTCTGGTTACAAAAGATATTGAGCCGGGCGTGGTGGCGCACGCCTTTAATCCCAGCACTGGGGAGGCAGAGGTAGGAGGATTGCCGTGAGTTCGAGGCCACCCTGAGACTACATAGTGAATTCCAGGTCAGCCTGGACTAGAGGGAGACCCTACCTTGAAAAACCAAAAAAAAAAAAAAAAAAAAAAAGATATTGAGCCTTAACTCTGGTAGCTCAGGGTGGAGGGTGGAGTTAATGACCCTTATAAAAGAGATATTGGAAGGTTATAAATCTTTTGTTATCATCAGATCATTAAAACAAAAAGAACTGAGCTCACTAAAAACAGCTAAATATTCTAACCTATTGCTGATATGTTCTGATCATTTCTATCCTGGCCACATATTTGCTTGGAAGTGGATATATACTGTACTGTTATTGTTGATGAGAGAAGTTATAAGAGTCAGTGGCATTGTAAGAATACTGGATATGACTAACAAAATGTAGATGAACAATTTGCTTATCCTTATTCTCATTTTCAAAGAGTTCTATTTTTGCCCCAGTTCTATGATGCCACTGGGGTGAACTTCAACTTGATTATCTCACAATTATTTAACTCATTACATTGATTACTTGGTTACTAAGTAATGGAAAGGCCTGATGTCAGTCACCCCATAAAAGCAAAACCAATGGTTAACTAATTGATTAATATGTTACCAAGGCCAAATGCTAAGTTTAAAATATGTATTACTTTTTGATATTTTTGACAATTTCATACTTGTATATAATATATTTTGATCATTTTCACCACCCATTATTCTATTTTACCTCCCTCCCACTCCCACGAAATTCCTTCTTCTTCCCACCTAAGTCCCTCTTCTACTTTAATGTCTTTTATTTTGTAACCCACTGAGGATAATTAGAGTCACTTGCATGACCATGGTGGGGGTGTTATTTACTGGAGCATGGGCAGCCATTACCAGTGGCTACCCTGCTGAAGAAACTGCCCCCCCTTCCTCAAAAAACATTATCTACCTTAGCGTGGTGTGGCAGCCTCATGCACCCTCCCCCATATCCCTGAAGGAATGTCGATGGACCCATCTTCTGCAGGTCTTTTTTTGTTACCCACAGCTGTTACGAGTTCATGCGAACAATGGTCATGTCATGTCTGAAAGACAGTACTCCACAGCACTCCTCCCCATCCTCCCACTCTTAACCTTAACTATTCTCTGAGGAAAAACTTTCTTCCAAATCTTTAGTGACAAGTAGGAAATTCGTTAAATGGAGCCTATATGGTATAGGGATATAACCTATATTGTTGAAAGTACCTTCACCCCACCTCCTCCACTGTAAACACACACACAAATACAAGTGGGGTCATTTCTCTCTGTCTGAGCATCTCAGGCCATCTTTCCTAACTCCACCTTCTTCTGCCATCTGAAGATTGCTTGTTTCAGGTGTCAAGATACAGTTGTGATTTGCTTTCATATGAAGTGGCTTTCCCCTCTCTGTCTGGATCAAATTAGAGATGACAAACAGTCATACCATTTCCTGGGTCTCTGAACTTATTTAACCCTTGTCTTCCTTCTTCTGTACCCCATCCAGCCAAACTCCTCTACTTCCATAAGCCTCTCACTTACCAGGGAATCAAATTCAAATCCAGTAATTCCTTTTTCTGTTTGTTTTTAAAATCAGATCCAAGAAAATATGTCAACAACTTATCATTTAATGAAAATGATGTTTGCTACATGCTTAGTCATGCAAAGAAATGAAACAGCCACTATGAGAAAAGTCACTTTCTCTTTGATCCAGATAGTCAATTTGATGTCCACTCCTATTTCACTCAATTCTCCAAGGCTAAATTACATTTGTTTTTAAGCTCTTCCCATTTGTGTACCAATCAATGGGCATTCTGGCATACAGAAGAAGAGACACTGACTCTCATTAGCAGATGCTTGACTTGGAAATCTTTCCTTTGCAGGCTCATCCAACATGGTAACAGGAGAGACCAAGAGCTTCTTTAGCTTTGCAAAATCAGTAAGTATCTGTGCCTGTCTATGGATATGTTGATTTGCATGCTGTGAACTCTGCCTAAAGATAAGGGTCAATTATTTGCATCATTCATTTACAGTAAATCCCATATCCCTGTCTTGTTCACTGCACAAAGGCAGGACCAGGACTTCAACTGCTTCTGATAAGGCAAAGAGGTAGGAATGTCAGTGAAACTCCAGCAAGCTTCAGTTCATCTCAGTAGGAATTGCCTCAGCATGGGTGTTTTCAGCCATCATTCAAGCATGAACTCAGCATTAATGCACTGTCATTGCTTCATTGAGAAACCAGCCTTTCAGTTTGGCCATTTTCTGACCAGGTCTCTGGGGAAACCTAAGATTTCTCTATGTCCCTGTGTTACCGAGTTGGAAATAGAAACAGGAAGCTCATATCTTGAGAAAACTGTGTGCATGGGGCTGGAGAGATGAGCCAGTGGATGAAGCATTTGCCACACAAACATGAGGACTGTAGTTCAGAGCCTCAGCACCCACATAAATGCCAGGCATCCAGCCCTGGGTCCAATCAAGAGACCCTGCCTCAGTAAAACAAAGCAAAGAGCAATCAAGGAAGACACCCAATGTCAACCTCTGGCCTGTACCTGTACATACCCCACCCACACACACATGGAAAGCTCTGAGTATGTGAGGTGCCCTCACCTACTCTGCACCTCCTCAGATGTATGTGCACCTCCAGAGCTGTGCATGCCACAGTTAAACTAATTTGGGTTTGCACTTTTACTTCTACCACCTTAGTGACAAATGCTATTTCTCAGTGCTTGTTTATGCCCCTCTGTTTTCAGTCCTGGGGGAGCCCCTGCAGCACTAATGGGTTTTTCTATGTATGCACCACATTGCTGAACATCTACTGTGTGGCATTGTGCCAGGCATCAGGGTATCACAGTAAATGAGGCAGATGCATACGGAACCCTTAAAGGTCCTACCTTCTCACCAAGGAGACAGACCCAGCATAAAGAAGTTGTATTGATAACATGATTATGAGTGGCTATCCAACCTCCAATGGTTCAAATGGAAGAGAGCAGGATGGGCCAGAGGCATTTCAAATGGGACAGTCAGGGAGAGCTGAGATAAGGAGAGGAGAATTCATTCTCTGTAAAGCACTGTGTGGTGGCCATACATTCTCAATGACTGCCAGAGACTCAATCCCCAAATGCCCTCTGGTTCTGGCTGGCTAGTGCTCCTTGCATATGTGAAATTAGAAGGAAAGAGCTTCTTTTAGCACTGGGCCTTAAAGTATAAGCCAAAGATCATTTGAATTAAAGTGTCTGTAGGCAGAGTGAGAGGAGAGACTGTTGAAGGATGCTGTCTGTAGCATATCCCTGAAGACAGGCTCTTACTACTCACGACTGTTCAGTTGCTGTGGCTACAATTAATGTGATACTGTCAGACTGTTCTAGAGAGCCATGCTGGCCCCAAATTATACACAATTGTAAGAAGTGTTTTCCCTTCTCTCTCCTTAACGCCCAATCCCAGCACACAATGCTAATGATGTCATTGCAGGGTGCCCATGCTCAGGTAAGGTGTTCATAGAAGCACAGTGCAAAGAGAGACTGAGAGTCCTCCGCCCAAAATGAGAGCTGTTATGCTTTATAGCTGAAGGTCATGAGGGGAAAGCTGTCTCCATCAGAGGCCTGGTTCAATGCCAGTTGATTGATTAGAAGTAAATTGAAGAGAAGGTATTCCAAGAAGTGCAATGATGGCTTGGCTCTAAAAGTTTCTAAGAAAAAAAATGCTATACAACCAAGAAAAGCATATTAGGAATCAGATTTGTTGCTCAGCCATCTTCGTTATGTTTCATGTTGAGATGTCAGCAGGGCTCCCGTTTCACAGGTTGTCAAACCTGCCATTTGCTTTCAGGACATGGCTATGATGCTTACAGATGAAGTTAACATTGAGAGAGCCATGGGACTCTAAATCCTTATTTGCTAACTAAACCAAAAAGAAAGAAAAGAAAGAAAGAAAGAAAGAAAGAAAGAAAGAAAGAAAGGAAGGAAGGAAGGAAGGAAGGAAGGAAGGAAGGAAGAAAGAAAGAAAGAAAGAAAGAAAGAAAGAAAGAAAGAAAGAAAGAAAGAAAGAAAGAAAGAAAGAAAGAAGAAAAAAGATCCATTTTAAATTAAGATGACAAGAAACGTTATGTTTATGGAGCACATGGTACAGGCACTATGTACCCATTTTACATGTATACAGTAACCCCCTCCTCCTAAGGTTTAATGAGGAAATTAAACACAGAGAATTTAGGCCACTTGCTAAGAGTCACACAGACAGTAACATGAAACTCTAGAACTCTTAATAACAACTGTGCAACAATCGTAGATTCATTCAGCAAGGTTGCATTCTACACGCATTTACTGAGGCAATGCATATACCCAGGAAATCCAGTGGTTAATTATTATTCAGCCTTTGCTTTCGTGACACAATGCCCATGGTCACATGCATGGCTCTTCTTGAGTTGTCCCCTGCCTTCAGGTCTGGCAAATATACTTCAGTAAAGAATTTGGCGTACATAGTTTGGAAGTGTGACTGTTGGTACAATGCTTTCCCAACATGCATGAAGCCCTATATAGGATCATGAGTAGGACATAAATCCAGGCACACACCTGTAATCCTAGCACTTCAGAGATATAGAAAGATTAAATGTTCAAGTTCATCCTTGGCTATATGGCAAGTTCAAGGCCAGTTTGGACTCCATGAGACTCTATCCCAAAAAATAGAATAAAATAAAAAACTGTAGATCTGACTCAACAGTTAAGAGCACTTCCTGTGCAAGCATGAAGGCCTGAGAAACCACTCAAGTACAATCCCCAGGACCCACATAAACAGGCCTATGAGTCTGTAACGCCAGTCCTATAGAGGCTGGAGCTTACAAAAAATGGCATGCTCTGGAATCAGAAAAGACTCCAGCTCAAATGAGAATGGAGAGAAGATCAGTGAAGCAGGACACCCAGCCTTCCACTCCAGCCACCATAGGAAAGCACATGGGTTGCTGCATGGGTGCACACACATATGGATACACCACACACACACACACACACACACACACACACACACACACACACGAAAAAAAGAATTTTGTGTATGAAGCTCATCCGTGTTTTCAACCTGTCTTTCCTACATTTGCTCTCCTAACATGAGATTCCCTATTTCAAAATTTAAACTCTTGTAGCTGGGCATGGTGGTGCATGCCTTTAATCCCAGCACTCAGGAGGATCACCATGAGTTC
>PVHP010018858.1:0-32595 GCA_004024765.1 Zapus hudsonius
TCAGGCCTTCTGGGCTGGATTGGGACTGCTGAGACATCCAGCCATGTGGACTGAACAGCTACTGGTTCCTTCAGCTGTGGGCCTACAGACTACTATCGTTGGACTGTCATAAACTACCCTAATAAATTCCCTTTTATTATACTCCTATCAACTCTGTTTCCTCTAGAGAACCCTGACTAATACAGAAGTTGGTACCAGAAGTGGTTCTAGAGAAAGAGAATTGTAAGAATGGCTTTTTCTAGTGCCCTTGGGTCTATCTGGAGCCAGCTCTTCAATTTCAGTGCTACTAAAGGCCCTAAAGGCAATGAGGAGAGCACTGTTGTTGGTAATAAGAAGGCTGATAATCCATGGAGTGAATTATTTAACTTGATCTGTGAAATAGATGTTTTTAGTGATCCTGAGTCACCTCTTACGAGGAGCCAGGAATTTAGTGACTCGATATTTAAAACCTTTGAATGTTTGTGGAAAAGTAAGGCGAATGATGACACTGGCTGGCTTCTTCTAGCATCTCTGGAAAAAATGGTAAGGGACAAAAAAAAGCTCAGAAAGGAGAATTCCCAGTTTAAGACCCAAATACATGATATGAAAATTTCTAAGATTGCCCTGGAGGACAGTCTAATCTCTAACAGCAATAAGGTTCAAATTGCAGAAAAAGAAACTCAAGCTCTCATTGTGCGATTGACTAACTTACAACGCAAGTTCAAGTCCCAGTCTCACAGGGTGTCAGAAATTAAAGTGAGGGCACTTATTGGAAAGGAGTGGGATCCTGAATCTTGGGATGGTGAAGTGTGGGAAGATCCTAAAGAATCTAGGGACACTGAACTCTCAGACTCTGATGAAGTTATTCTGCCTGAGGAAGCAGTCTCCCCTCCACCAGCAGCAGTTGCATCCCCACCCACACCCACACCTCCACACCTTTTCCTCCTTGCCTGAGGGAAAGAATCCTTTGTCTGAGGAATCTGCATTGACACCTCCAGCTGAAGGTGTTGAATGTAATCTTATCCCTCAGTCCCCACCCATCTTCGCCTCTAGGCCTATAACCAGAAGGAAGGCAAAGCAGGCCCCTAAAGGTGAGATAGAATGTGTGACTGTAAGGAGGTGAAATACACCCCTAAAGAACTTCAAGAGTTTTTTAACTTCTATAAGCAGAAGCATGGAGAACATGTGTGGGAGTGGATTCTGACGGTATGGGATAACAGAGGAAGGAATATAACATTGGATCAGGCTGAATTTATTGGAATGGGCCCATTGACCAATGATTTCAAATTTAATACTGCAGCTCTTGAAGTTAGAAGTGGTTCCAAAAGTTTATTTGACTGGATGGCCGAAATATGGATCCACAAATGGCCCACTGTGAATGAGCTCCACCTGCCTGATATTCCTTGCTTTTATGTTGATGAAGGGATTACGAGGCTTAGAGAACTAGGAATGCTGGAGTGGATTTCATCTTCGCCCCGACTATTGGAGCATCCTGAATATGTGCCTCTCACTAACAGTATAAGAAACAGATTTGTGAGGACTGCTCCAGCACACTTAAAGTGTCCAGTAATTGCTCTTATATGTAAAGAGGACATCACACTGGGAGCTGCAGTTACTGCATTAGGTCAATTAGATGCAATGGGTTTTGTTAGATCTCAGAATAACAGGGGCCAAGTGGCAGCACTGAATCGCCAAAGGCGAGGTGAGCATGTTTACCGTAATAGACAGCATAGGCAGAACAATGGTCATGGTGGTATGACTCGTATAGACTTTTGGTACTGGCTGATTAATCATGGTGTTCCCAGAAATGAAATAGACAAGAAGCCTACTCAGTTCTTGCTTGATCTCTATAAGCAGAAAAATTCCAGGGCAAAGGAACAAAAGGCTACTATGAATTATAACAACAGAGAATCAAGACCTCTTAACCAATTTCCAGACTTGAGCCAGTTTAAAGATCCAAAGCCCTTTGAATGAAGGGGTGGCCAGGTCCTCTTGAGGAAGGACCCTCTTACAACCCCTAAATGTTTCAATGTTAAGCTTGGTCCTGTCCTTCCTCAGAGGGACCTACAGCCTTTTGCTAGGGTAACAGTTCATTGGAAAAAAGGAAATAATGAGACCTTTCAGGGCCTATTAGTCACTGGCTCTGAATTGACATTGATTCCAGGGGACCCCAAGCAGCATCACAGCCCTCCTGTTAGAGTAGGTGCTTATGGAGGTCAGGTGATTAATGCAGTTTTGGCAAATGCTCAATTGACAGTTGGTCCTGTAGGCCCCCGAACTCATCCTGTGGTTATTTCCCCAGTCCCAGAATGCATAATTGGGATAGATATACTTAGGAGTTGGTAGAACCCCCACATCGGCTTCCTGATTCATGGAGTGAGAGCTATTATGGTTGGAAAGGCCAAATGGAAGCCATTGGAGCTCCCATTGCCAGGGAAAATAGTGAACCAAAAGCAATATCGTATTCCAGGAGGAATTGCAGAGATTAATGCCACTATTAAGGACTTGAAGGATGCAGGGGTGGTGGCTCCCATCACGTCTCCCTTTAGCTCTCCTATTTGGCCTCTTCAGAAGACAGACGTATCTTGGAGAATGACAGTTGATTATAGGAAATTTAATCAAGTAGTGACTCCAATTGTAGCTGCTGTCCCTGATGTGGTTTCTTTACTTGAGCAAATTAACACATCTCCTGGTACCTGGTATGCAGCTATTGATACTGTGAATGCTTTCTTCTCCATACCAGTCTATAAGGAACACCAGAAGCAATTTGCTTTCAGCTGGCAAGGTCAGCAGTATACTTTTACTGTTTTACCTCAAGGTTATATTAATTCTCCAGCCCTGTGTCATAGCTTAGTTCGCAGGGATCTTGATCGCTTGTCTCTTCCACAAGGTGTCACAATGGTTCATTATATTGATGATATTATGCTGATTGGTTCAAATGAACGGGAGGTGGCAACCACTCTGGAGTTGCTGGTACAGCATATGCAAATCAGGGGATGGGAAATAAATCCATCCAAAATTCAGGGACCTCAGTGAAATTTCTAGGAGTTCAGTGGTGTGGGGCATGCAGGGATATTCCTTCTAAGGTGAAGGATAAGTTGTTGCACCTGACCCATCCTGCCACTAAGAAAGAAGCACAACATCTAGTGGGCCTATTTAGATTTTGGAGGCAGCACATTCCTCACTTGGGTGTGTTACTTCGTCCCATATACCAAGTGACTCAGAAGGCTGCTAGTTTTCAATGGGGCCCAGAACAAGAGAAGGCTCTACAGCAGGTCCAGGCTGCTGTGCAGGCTGATCTGCCAATTGGGACATATGATCCAGCAGATCCAGTGGTACTTGAGGTGTCAGTGGCTGATAGGGATGCTGTCTGGAGTCTTTGACAGGCCCCCATAGGTGAATCACAGAGGAGGCCTTTGGGATTTTGGAGTAAGGCCCTGCCATCTTCTGCAGACAATTATTCCCCCTTTGAGAGACAGCTCTTGGCTTACTATTGGGCCTTAGTGGAAACTGAATGCTTGACAATGGGCCATCAGGTTACTATGTGACCTGAGCTGCCCATTATGAACTGGGTGTTGTCTGACCTACCAGGCCATAAAATTGGCTGTGTACAGCAGCAGTCCATCATCAAGTGGAAGTGGTATATTCGTGATCGGGCCCGAGCAGGCCCTGAAGGCACAAGTAAGCTGCATGAGGAAGTTGCCCAAATGCCTATGGTTGCTGCTCCTGTTATGATGTCTTCTTTCCCCAAGCATGAGCCTATGGCATCATGGCGTGTTCCCTATGATCAACTGACTTAGGAGGAGAGGACTAAGGCATAGATGGCTCAGCACGTTATGCTAGTACTTCCCAGAAGTGGACAGCCACAGCATTACAGCCTGTTTCTGGGACAACCCTGAAAGACTGTGGTGAAGGGAAGTCCTCACAATAGGCAGAACTTCAGGCAGTGCAGATGGTTGTGCATTTTGCTTGGAAGGAAAAATGGCCAGATGTGCGATTGTACACTGATTCATGGGCTGTAGCCAATGGTTTGACTGGATAGTCTGGGACTTGGAAAGAGCACAATTGGAAAATTGGAGAGAAAGACATTTGGGGGAGAACTATGTGGATAGACCTCTCTGAATGGGCAAAAAATATAAGGATACTTGTGTCCCACATTAATGCTCATCAGAAGGTGATGTCATTGGAGGATGACTTTAATAATCAAGTTGATAAGCTAACCCCTTCTGTGGATAGTGGCCAACCTCTCTCCTCAGCCACCCCTGTCATTGCCCAATGGGCCCATGAACAAAGTGGCCATGGTGGCAGGGATGCAGGTTATGCATGGGCCCAACAACATGGACTTCCACTAATGAAGGCTGACCTGGCTATGGCTGCTGCTGAATGCCTGATCTGCCAGCAGCAGAGACCAACACTGAGCCCCCGGTATGGTAGCATTCCTCGAGGAGACCAGCCAGCGACTTGGTGGCAGGTTGACTACATCAGACCACTTCCATCATGGAAAGGGCAGTGTTTTGTCCTTACTGAATAGACACTTATTCTGGGTATGGATTTGCTTTTCCTGCATGGAGTACTTCAGCAAAAACTACCATCCATGGGCTCACAGAATGCCTTATCCACCATCATGGTATTCCACACAGCATTGCCTCAGACCAAGGAACTCACTTCACAGCCAAGGAAGTGCATCAGTGGGCTCATGATCATGGAATTCACTGGTCCTTCCATGTGCCCCACCACCCTGAAGCTGCTGGCTTGATAGAATGATGGAATGGTCTTTTAAAGAACCAGTTAGGCGCCAACTAGGGGCACTAGCCTGGAGGGCTGGGGCAGAGTTCTCCAGCAGGGTGTGTATGCTCTGAACCAGTGTCCTATGTATGGTTCTGTTTCTCCTGTAGCCCGGATCCACTGGTCCAGGAATCAAGGGGTGTAAATGGGAATGGTACCACTTACCATCACCCCAAGTGACCCATTAGCCAAATTTTTGCTTCCTGTTCCCGCAACCTTACACTCTGCTGGCCTAGAAGTCTTGGCTCCAGAAGGGGGAGTGCTTTTGCCAGGAGGAAGAGAGAACATTTCATTGAACTGTAAGCTAAGACTCCCCCCTGGCCACTTTGGGCTCCTATGCCCTCCTGTCAACAGGTCAAGAAAGGAGTTACAATATTAACAGGAATGATTGATCCAGACTAGCAGGGAGAAATTGGACTGCTCCTCCACAATGGAGGCAAGGAAGAATATGTTTGGAGTGCAGGAGATTCTATAGGGCGCCTCTTGGTATTACCATGCCCTGTTATCAAAGTTAATGGGAAACTACAACACCCCAATCATAGCAATGTGAAAAATGGCTCCGATTCATCAGGAATGAAAGTATGGGTCACCCCTTCAGGTAAAGAACCAAGACCTGCTGAGGTGCTTGCTGAAGGTGGAGGAAATACAGAATGGGTAGTAAAAGAAGGTAGCTACAAATACCAACTAAGGCCATGTGACCAGTTACAAAAATGAGGGCTGTAATTGCCATAAGTACTTTGTTTTGTTTTGTTTTGTTTGTTTTGTATTACTTGCTAAGAATGTTTGCCCATATGTATGCTAATACCTTTGTTTTCCCTCTATTTTGTAATTAATATTGATTGAGATTATATCAGTAACCATTGTTGAATTTATGTTACTAGATATTAGACTAAGGATTCCTCTAGAGACCTGCCTTATGTTGGGGAAAATTATGCGTTTCCAATTGTACATGGGATAGTTATATCATGTTAGGCAGAATCATGAGATTACTGTCTTCATTTGGAAATTAAGATGTAAGGAGATATGATTTGATGTCAAGTTGACAGGGGTGGACTTGTGATGGTTAAGTTTATTGTCAACTTGACCAATGTAATAATCCATAATAATCTTGGGCAGGACTCTGAGCTTGCCTGCAGGAAGAATTGACAAATTCCTTTTGGGATTTTGGAGAAGACTTGTGATAGTTAAATTTGCCAATTTGTGCTAATACATAGTATTCCTGGTTGGGCCTTCCAGAAGGAGACTAATATAAGGAAGCTTAGGGGGAAGGAGACGCTCTTCCTTCCTCCCCTGGCTGCTGGTGCTTGTCCGTGACTTGTGCTTGCATCCTGCTCTCCTACCCTTCCTGGACCCAGTTTCCTCGGCCTCACTTCGTGGACTGTCTGCTGCCGCTTCCTAGGGAACCATCAGGCCTTCTGGGCTGGATTGGGACTGCTGAAACATCCAGCCATGTGGACTGAACAGCTACTGGTTCCTTCAGCTGTGGGCCTACAGACTGCTATCATTGGACTGTCATAAAGTACCCTAATAAATTCCCTTTTATTATACTCCTATCAACTCTGTTTCCTCTAGGGAACCCTGACTAATACACATCTCCTAAGGAAAAAATTATTTTCTTTTTGGAAAAATAATCCCTATAAGATAAGAAAGCAGAGATGAACAATAGATTAAATATAAAAGAACACAGCTAGAAGCTAAGAGAGAATTTGAATACCACATGGGACCAGCCATTGTGATGTCCTTCCAACGCAGCTTCAGGTTCTCATATTAGAATCCCAAGAAGAGAGAGAGAGAGAGAAAGAGAGAGAGAGATCTACTGAGCAAAGCAAACACAAAACACAGGCATAAGTAGTAGTCATAAGAAAATGTGAATAGAAGTGAACAAAAAGAGACTTCCAAGACTGGTGCCAGACAGACTGGGCCCTCATTTTCTCAATGAGAAATTATTTCTTTTTTCTTAATTATTTTTTTTTAATTTTCATTGTCCATAATGAGTTACATTATTTAGTGGGCCAACAATGAGTTGTTATCCCCAATTCTCCAATGCCTCCCTTATTTCTAACATCTACTTTTTCAATAAATCCTCAGGTTAACTTCTGTTATACCACTTGAAATCCTTAAGTAAAAACCTTTAGGCTTTAATTCTTGAATGGAGTGCCAGAGCAGTTCAGAGCAATAGATAAATGTTGATTTACATAGTTACCCATCAACTCTTTATAAATTTTAAAATAAATATAGTGCAACACATCTCTGGTGCTGGCAAGGAGTCAATGGCTTTGCTGTATTTTATGACCATCAGCTGCTCTAATAGCGTTCATAGCTTATATAAACGCTTGGCAGAGAAGGAGTACCAGATGTTTCATGGTACCTGAGAGGATTATGTTTGTGTGAATATGTGAAATATGCCAAAAAACTGCCAGCAATATTTGCAAATCCTCTATAAAAGAGGTGGAAGATCAAGGGCAGAAGTGGGTATGCTGTTTGGTAATTCTCATCATGACCCAACTTTATACTTTGCAGGTTGACATGGCCTTCTAATACAAGGTTTGCACAGTCTGGAGTCATGCCATACATGGACTGGGGTCTCAATAGACGATAGTTTTCATCTTTATATATTTGTGGGTTGTTAAATTCTGAGAATATTGGAAATCAAGACTCCCTGTATCCTGGCACAAGTCTCTGGATACAGCCAAACTATGTCTGCCTGGCTTTTGTGAAGTTGTCCTTTTCAAAATTTGGATGTGCATAGGCTTCCAAGCCTGGGGCAAAGAGAAACCCTGAACACCTGTGCCTGAGAGGTACATCCAGCCTCTTTTTGTTGTGCCTTAGACAGAAAATCACTAACAGCTATAAAGCTGAACAATTGTTGAACAGAATGAGACACTCTTCAGAACAGACATATGGTGTCATAAATTCTTGTTTCATTGAAACTCCTAATAAGTATAGCCTCTTGGTCACTGCCCCAAAGATAGAGTATCTCAGTAACATATTAATAGAATGAAAGCAATGATTTAAAACAAATTAATTAAAGTAGAGATAGAATGCAAAATGCCCTCCTCTCTCCTTCAAGATGTCATGCTGCGTGCATCACTATTTTATTCTTCTTCAATGATGAATAATATTCCAACTGATAGATGTATAGCAGTGGGTTTATCCATTTATCCAGAGTTCACACTATGCATCTCAGGCTGCCTCTAACTCACTTGTGATCCTGCTGCCTCTACATCTTGAATTCTTTGATAACAGGTGCATGCAAACACATTCAGCTCCATGTGCCGAGACATTGGGATGTGAGAATATCATGGATTTTGCTGACGTGAATAGATATGAGCTTTTGTATGCCTATGCACTTCGAGGAAAATTCTTAGAAGTCGAATGTATGAATCATAAGGAAAATGTAGGTTTTACTTTGTGAAGAAACAGCTGAACTGTTTTGCAAAGAAATTGGCCAATTGGCTATCTTCACAAGAATCATAGGAGAGTTGCTGTTGCTCTGCTTTCTCTCCATGCAGCACGTCATGAAAATGTTTTTCTTAGTTTACAAGAAGTGTAATGATATGAATTTGTTTTCTCCTAATGATTAATGATATTAGCTTTCATATGTCTACATGTACATCTTCATTAGTGTCGGCTCAGAGCTTTTGTTATTATTTAAATAAGTTACTCATCTTATTGATTCTCTTAAAATTCTTCACGTATTCTCGGAAAAATCCTCCCAAACCCATCTTAGTCTGTTGGTGCAATGATACCACTACACCTTAGATTGGATTATAAATGCATTGCTCATGGTTAAGGAGGTGGGGAAATCTAAGCTTCAGGTGTCATAGGTCCCTTGTTTGGTGAAGACTACTCATTTAGTTGAACTAACGTGGCTGATGTATTCAGAAGTCAGTTTTCCATCTGAGCACAGGTTGACTTGTATTGTGTAGATCAACCCATATACTATTTCACAAATGCCACCCAGGTACCTTTTAACAAACCTTAAAACCAGATTGTATTCATTTTCCTGCTTTTTTAATTTCCAAGACTCCTCTAAATTTGAAATTAGTTTAGAATCTGTGCTCTCCACAAATGCTTGCTATCCGCTGGATTTTGATTACATTGACTGTATCATTCAATTTGGGAATATTTGACATAACTGGGCATGCAATTTGTGAAACAATATTAGCAAATTTTATTTTGCGAAAGTACTGAAGGTGGGGGGTTGGGTGGCCTGCATGCATTTTTAAAATTTAATTTAGCTTACAGTTTTAGGGGCTGAAATTTCAAGAGTTGACTGCTCTAACTGCTCAGCATCTTGTAATGATCCCTTGTCTACGTCTTGAGGAACAGGAGGAGAATGGGAGGAAGCCTGCCTTGAATGGAGCTGGGTCACGGTGATATCAGCATTTGTCCCTTCTGAGGGTGGTGGCCTGGGAAACAAGCAACAGTCTTTAGTCCTATCTCTTACTCATCCTACCAATCAACACTGCACCCTGGAAACAAATAGCTTATGACCCTTTTAGAAAAAAAATAAAACAAACTCATAGCCCTATTATAAATTACATTATCTTTATTTTTTTTTCAATGTTAGTGCAATCTACTTTTCTACTGACCCTGTATTGGGAAACTTAAGTTCAGTTCAACTCTTATTTATATTCAATGTTATGTAAATCTTATGGAAATTCTTAAGACAGTTGTATCGTTGCAATAACTTGGATGTTCAAAGTCTAGTAAAGGGTTGAGATGATTGTATACAATGATTCATATGGCTAATCAGAGAATATATTTTTCAATGCTAATCTACCCTGCCTTCTGAGGTAAGTTTCACTTAGTGTGACTGTGTCATCATTTGAACACATTGCTAGATCTGGTCGCTAGTCTTCCTCAACTATGTTGTTCTATAGTTTCCTGTCTTTGTCTTGTAACTGCCTGGCTTTGACTCCATGGAATGCTGTGGGAGACATTGACCCTTCTTTAGATGTCTGAAGGTATTTGTTTAGAATTTGAATTCTTTTCCCTATATGTGTTTGGGTTAATTGAGAGTAAAATCTCCTGGGCCCTGCACATTTGCTGGAGGTATGTTTTCAGTTGCAAATGCAATGTCTTGAAGAAAGAAGGTTATTTGGATCATATCTTTCTGAATGAGATCGGGTAGTTTGTGTCTTTGAGGAAAATTGTTCATTTCATATGAGAATTTGATCTTTCTTTGTGACAGTCTTTTATCATCCTTTAATATTAGTAGAATTTGTATTTATGTCACAGTTCTGTCCTGAGAAGGCACTTTCTATTTTTTAACTTCCCTGATCAATCAGGCTAGAGGATCATTGATCTTATTATTTTTTTCAGAAAAACAGGTGCTTTCGTTTTATTTTCAGTTTCTATTGTCTTGCTTTCTCTTCTGACTAAAACCCTTCCCCTTTGCTTATCTAGTTATAATGTGCTCTTCTTATCTTAATTAATGATTATGAAGGTGGAAATTAAGGTTAATTAATTGACATCCTCTTTCATTTTCTCTTTAAAAGAAATTATGTATTCATTTACTTGTGCATTAGTGGGAATTAAACCAAATGGCTTGGACACTAGGCATGTGCTCTACCTCTAAACTTCATCCCCAGCCTTCTCTGATATCTAAAATTGATCCTTAATAAATTAAACAACACTATGATCCACATTAACAGAATTCTGCTAAAAAATTTTGACATCCTGTGCTCTTATTTTGTTTAAAATACGTTGTCATCACATTTTGAATTCTTCCTTTTATTGTCTTTTTCGTTTTAAAAATTTTATTAACATCTTCCATAATTATAGACAGTACCATGATAATTCCCTTCCCACCCACACTCTCCCCCTCTCAAATCCAACCTCATAATATCCCCTCCCCCCATCAATTAGTCTCTATTTTGTTTCAATATAATCTTTTCTTCCCATTATGGAGTTGTATAGGTAGTGTTGGGCACTGTGAAGTCATGAATATCAAGGACATTTTGTGTCTGGAAGTCTGAATTGTGAGCAGTCCTACCCTTCCTTTGTCTCTTACAATCTTTCCAACACCTCTTCCACAACAGACCCTGAGCCTCAGGAGGTTGTTGTAGACATGTTGTAGACATGTCCCAGTGCTAAACACTCCACTGTCACTTCTTCTCAGCACTATGGTGTCTTCTGAGTTATCCCAGTGGTCACCACTAACTGAAAAGAGAAACTTCTCTAGCCACAAGTGAGAGTAGAATGATTGTATTGGTATGCACATTTAAGAGGAAAAAAATGTGTTCATACGACAGTTTAGTGGGCATAATATATGCGTTTAGCCATACAACGTCAGGCTTTACTCCCCTAGGACTCATGACCTCCTCAACCATAGGCTTTTACTAGGTCTTTAGTACCAGTACCTTTCTTGTTTGGAGTGGGCCTCCAGTCCAATTAGGAAGCTGTTGCTTTTCCCCATAACAGATGTGCCACTATTGCACCATTTGGCACATTTGAACTGGCTGGCCAGTGCTAAGGCTTGCAAGGTTCACTGCTGCTTACCACTGTTGATGACTTCTCTCTCCCATAGGGCTGCACACAGCCATAGCTTTCTCCAGCTTCTGTCAGCTGGTTAAAAGCGAGGATTCCAGCTCAGCTCCAGCTTGATTTCTCAGTGACCTGCAGCCCAAGCATATGCGGTCTTCAGCAGTAGGGTCTTACCATCTCATTCTAGTGGGCAACCAAGAGCCTTAGCAATGACCCATAATATTTTGAGGGCCTCAGAAACCTCCCAGGAGAAAAACTCACTGGAAGGTAGCCCATCCCTGGCACTGAAATTTTTCTATTAACAATCTATGGCTTATGGGTGTGCCATTATCAAAAGAAGGAGGTTTCCATATGGCTATTCTAAACCTCTTAAATTTTGGTTGAACCTCCTCCCACCCTTCCTTTACTCAATCCCTTTCCTTTACCCCACTTCCTTATCATTTCCTTAATTCCCGGTGTTTTAGTGATCATTCTCACTGGTTCTCTAATGTTCCTTGTTTTCCAGACTTGGCTAATATCGTTTCCAGGATTCTGATGTTTCATAGGATAGCATGAGTATTTTTTTGCATGTGTATATGTATTGTGTGTGTGAATGTGTGTATACGTGTTCACATAGGTGTGGGCACTTTTGTGTTTGGATGCTATGATGGTTAGGTTTTGTTGCCAATTTGATCTTTTTAATTATCTTGGGTGGGTCTCTGAGGATGTTTACAAGAAGGCAGCCTCTCAGTAGGGGGTCAGGATATAAGGAAGGTAGTTAGGAATGAACATCCCTTCCTATGTGGGCAGTGCAGGAAGGAAATTCTAGAGACTCAGGAAGCCATTAATTCTGGGATAGGGTTGCAAGACCCCACCCTAGGGCTAGATAAATGGGGAGAAAATTTTCTCTCTGTACCTCCTGCCTATTTGCTACTGTGTGTTTAGTGTTGGTAATGGTTTTCTCTCTCTCCTTGGACATGTGAAAGAAAGCCAACCTCTTTTCCTGTTATGGAACTTCCCCTGGATCTGTAGCTTCAATAAATCCTTTCCTCCCATAACTGTGCCTGGTTTGGAGATTCCTCCCAGTGGTATGTGGCTATGGCAGATGCATATGTGCATGTGTGTTTCTGTATGTGGAGATCAGAGATTGATGTCAGTTGTCTTCTTTGATTGCTTTCTAGCTTATCTACTGAGGGAGAGTTTACCAATTAAGTCAGTCTAGCCAGCAAGTTTATCCCAGAGATTTCCTGTCTCTGCCTTCCAAGCATTAGCACTGGGTTGCAGATGGACTGCTAGGACTACCCAGGATTTGCAAGGGTACTGGAAATCCCAATTCTGATCCTCACCCTTTTGTGGCAAGTGCTTTATCCACGAAGCCATGACACCTGCCCATGGGGATTTAATTCATTTCCCTGTTGCTGTGTCTTTTTAAGAAGTAGTAATTACTAAACCGCTGTTTCACATTTGTTGGCTAGAAAAAAATATGGTAACTTCCTCAATGGTGCAGTAAACTACCAATAAGAAAACCTGGAATGCATTTATGGGAACAAGATTATTAAACTTGTACCCAAATATTTAACTTTAGATCAGACCTTGCATAAAATTTTCAATCACTTAAAAATATTGTATGTTCTTGATTCGTGTCACAGTTTGATATGTGTTAGGGAGCTTTCCTAAACAGTCCTTTCCTATGAAAAGACTCAGGGATCCAGGGTCCCACACTCCTTATTTCTTCTCCTCCCAGGATTTATTTGAAGTCTCCCCAGAGGCTCAACAGTGAGCATATGGTAAACAACTGCAACAGGAAGAGTGGAGCATCTCCCAAACTTTCCCCATCACCAACCCAGAGGAAAGTAACAACATTCTTGTTTTCATTGTAATACTCTGATCAAAAGGCTTGAGAACTATCATAGAGATGGAGAAAATCAAAATTCCTTGAATAAACAGCTTTTCCCAAGTAATCATTCAACAATATTAATGATGAGAAGGAATCTTTGTGTGTAGCTGATACACCTGTTTTACAGAATTGTGATGAGGATTAAAGAAAATTTATGTGCAGCCATTAGCACCTGAAAAATACTTTATTCTTAAAAATTGGAATATTTATCTATTGTCATGATATTATTGTTAAGTCAATATCCTGATCTGGATAAATTCAAATACACATTGAATTCTATTCTTACCTATTTCTTGGAAGAAATTGGGAAACTTATCTAAGTGACATTATTTCAGATGATAATTCTCTGAGAGTTGAAACACTAAATATTATGTCAAAATTACTATATAATACAGGGAATAATGTGCAGGTGACCAAGACAGGAAAATTAACATAATTTATCAAGCTAGAACTTCATTGCCTATAGATGTACTAAACTCATCTCTTCTTTCTTATTTAATTGACTGGTCCTGTGTGTGTCACACTGCTCACCATCACCTCCATCTTTCACTGTCTTTTCCAGCTGTTAAAGTTCAACCATCCAAGACAGAGCATCCAGGCTTTAACCCAGAACACATAGCTAACAAATGGCCCCTTCCTAAATGCGGCTGTTATATCATGCCCGAGGTGAAGAATCTACAATAGCTCTTTATTACCTATTGAATCAAGTCTGAATTGTTCCTCTTGACTCACAGGCCAGCAATCAGCAGGCTCTGCCCGACATATCAATGAGATTGTCTTTATTAAAATGTCTCCCCTTAACAACAGCTTCTTCACCCCAACTTACTTCCTCAAAGTCCAGTTGACACTTTTCTGCCACCTACACACCTGGACACTGGTGATATGTACAGTTCTAGATGGAGATATATCAGTGAGGACTAATTTGTCTGCAAATAACTGAGAAAACAAAAGAACAGTAGCTCCAATTGGTTTGTCTCTCATGCAAAGGAAGTCTGGAGGCAAGCAGAATGAGCCTGAGGAACAAGGTAACTCTTCACTCATCTTGTAAAACCTTCTCCAGTCTTTCTATTCTACCATCCTAGAGCAGGGCTCACAAGACTGTGATATGCAAAGACATCTCGCCAGAATCACTTGACTGGCTTCAGTTGAAAATTATCTCTTCTCATTTAAAGGAGTATAGAAACAAACACACTTGTTAATGTGCATGTGTGCATGTATACACACACACACACACACACACACACACACACACATTGAACTGAAAATGAACTTTTCTCATTTAAAGGAGTATAGAAGCAAACACATACATATGTGCATGTATTCACATGTACACGCACATACACAAACCAAGCAAAAATAAAAATAAAAAGCTGTAAGAGAGGAAAATGGGGCCTGAAGTATCTATCTTGTCCACTGTAGACAACTTGGCACCCCTCCACGGAACATGATTTTCATACATAAAATCATCTCATGGGCCAACAAAGTCATTGAGCTCTAACTGCCAGGCTTATGCTCGAAGCAGCAGGAAGGAGATGAAAGGAAAGGACAGGGTGACATGTCCCTCAGTCAAGGTGATTCTCTTTGGAGCATTTTGCCATAGCCTCACAAATCCCACTGTACAGTGTATAAATTAAACATTTCCACAACACCAGAATCTGTGGCACCCAAACTGGAAGTATGAACTCTATGATGAGAGCATAGAAAGTTAGTTGAAGAAGTAGGGAATGTTTGGGCAGCAGGGTTATAAATCTTCATTAACTTGTGCTGATTAACAAGAAGTAATGATTAGCTTCGGGCTTCTCTTTTCAAAGCACCCAAATCAACAGATTGTCTTGGTTCCAAGCTTTGGCATTAACTGTTTATTAAGAATGGTTGTCTGAATTTTGTTCTACTTTACTTCTAGCTGGAATCACATAATGAGTGGGTTATAAATTTCAATTGATTCAATTACCTTCTCTTCAATTTTGTTATTGAATGTGTACCGAAATACACAGTTCTGTAGTACAAAATTGTCTTATCCAGCTGCATCCTGTTGTGATTACTTAATTTCTTTATCATTATATCCAGCCTAGTACACACACACACACACACACACACACACACACACACACACACTCCTCCAAGAGGTAATATTTAACAAGGTCTAAATGTATAAGTTCCACTATTTTGGCCTCTCTAACTTTACTTTTGACTCTCACCAAACGATTCCAAGGTGGGTCCAGCCGTCAAATGGAGTCCAGCATGGCTCTCGTTAACACTTAATATCCTTAGTCAACCTCACACTTTCCCTAGTTCTCTGCATTCTGGGTTTCGGCTAGAGCTTTTGGGTTCTTTCTAACCTTTGTCCATTGCAAAACCTTGGGCCACTTAGGCTCCCCTGCATTAGATTATATTTAAGTTTACATATTGATTCCAAAAGGCCATTCTGTCCATCTCTTTCATATTAAAATCACTATAGAAATTGGATTCTTTGATCTCCATATATACAAAACCAAACACTAAATCATTTGTCTTATCTTTGTGGTAAACAGGACTGAATATTGCAACAGGTTTATAAAAGTGTGTTTTCAACATAGAAACAAATAGCTAAAAATCCTTGTTTTTAAACTGGGTGCATGCCTTGAATCCCAGCACTCTGGAGGCAGAAATAGGAGGATGACCATGAGTTTAAGGCTATCTTGAAACTTAATAGTGATATCCAGGTCAGCCTGAGCAAGAACGAGACCCTGCCTCAAGAAACCAATAAATAAATAAATACAAAGTATGTTCTTAATATTTCTCATCACGTTTTCCCCTCTCTTTTTTTCTGAAGGGTCATGTCATAAATTCCCATTCCGTTCTAATGCAGAACAATCTTTTTTCTTGACTTCATTGCCGTCATGGTTTCTCAGTCTTACCTGTGAACTCAAAGTTTGGCTCATATCTTATCCAAAGCTTGTTGTCCCCTTCCTAAGATGAATTCTGAGACCCAGTAATAACAAATTTCCATGTCAGCTGTCTAAAGGTTACTTTCTGTTTATACTTTATGTTAAGGACCCCTACCCCACAACACCAAGCAAAACATTTTCACACCTTTGCTTCTACCTAATCTAACTTTTTGGGTTTCCTGAATTTGTCTAGGACACTCTCATTCCTGAATTTTTTCAGGTGTGGCTACATCTCATTTGAGCTCTTGCTCAAAGCCTTATTAAGTACTGGCCAATCTAATGACTCGGCAGAAATTCCACAGTCCCTGTGCTCTTCCTCAGAGACAAGATGCACTAGTTAACACCACTTTCCAGCACAAAGTTTGAACACAGGAGAGTTTGAATACCTGCTGAAATTCACAAATGCATGAAGAGAAAAAAAGCATGAAGCTTTTGTTAAATTGTTAAGTTTAAGACTAGAAAACTATAAAACCTCTTTTAATATAATTGACTTAGCCTTTGCTGAGAACATTTCAAATTTGATGAATAAGAAACAATTGATTATTATTTAATTTGCACACTTACATAATTCCTCTTAAACAAAATATTTTGCTTTGAATAAAGTTAGAGAGATATTTCTAATCTGGTAATTCATTTTTAAATGAAGTATATTGAAAACCAATTTAATTCACATCTCTTGTTGTGTTCAAATTTGACAAGTTTTCTAACTTCTGCAGTGCAATTTTTCAGTCGGCAAAGTTTGAGCTTTCATCCAAACAGATGGGTCACTCCAGATTGATGCTCAGAGATAAATAAAATAATTTAGCAAATTGAATGGTGCTGTCTTTCTCAAAAGAAATAAATTGTCAGTACTCACTGTGATTTGTCACTTTACTTAGATTTTACTTAGACATAATATTATTGATGGCAAATTTTGTTTTTTTTTTATTCTAGAGTATCATATTTTGAATTGGGCCCAGTTCCTGTTTAGGAACAATGAGATTTGATCTAAAAAGGGGCAAAAAATGAATAATATATCATGATAGCAGAAGTGTACTGCTTACACTTTAAACTACTAAAAATAGGGGTTGGAGAGATGGCTCAGCGGTTAAGGCACTTGCCTCTGGGTCCCACATAAGCCAGACCCACAAGGTGGTGGCCCTGGTGTTCTCTCTCTCTCTCTCTCTCTCTCTCTCTCTCTCTCTCTCTCTCTCTCTCACACACACACACACACACACACACACACACACACACACACCTCTGCTTGAAAATGAATAAATAAAATATTTTTAAAAACTACTAAAAATAATTAATAGCCTATGGTGAAAGTATAACGTGGTCGGCTATGGATTGTACTATTAAATTGCAGGAAGAGTTAGTGTCATCAGTTTAGAAGTTCTGCAGACTCTCTAGCCCGTGGTTCATGTGGGAAAGGTAATGGTGTTAAGATTATAACCAAGTTTCCACTTCTAGCAAGCAGGATCTTTGTATCACTGATTCTTCGGGTCACTGCTGCACATTAAAAATATTTATTTATTTATTTATTTATTTATTTATTTATTTATTTATTTATTTATTTATTTATTTATTTGCAAGATGAGAGAAATAGACTCAAAGAGAGAATTGCATGCCAGGGCTGTTACAAACGAGCTCCAGATGCATGCACCACCTTGTGCATCAGGTTTTATGTAGATACTAGGGAACTGAACCCTGGGTCTTCAGGCTTTGCAGGCAAGCATCTTAACCCTTGAGTCTCTCCAGGCCTTTGCTGTGCTTTTATAAACATTTTCCTTTTCTCTCTAACAGAACACAGATTCAAGGAATATGAGACATTTTTTTAGTGATGGTCTCTGTAAAGCGAATGCATGAACACAAGAACAGAATTCACATTTAAAATGGATTGCATGCAGTGAACTTAATGGCACTATTTAAGCATATCATAGGCAGTAATCTGAAAATAAATTGAAGACATACCATATCATGGCCCTGATGTTTAGGCACAGTGAACTCTTTACTTGGGTGTGGCTCTTAGACATTGTTGCAGTCAGCTTTCTAGTTGCTGCACAGAAAGAACCCAAACAAAAGCAGCTTGTGGAGGAATGAGTTTATTTGGCTTACAGACTCGAGGGGAGACTCCATCCTAGCAGGGAAAACGATGGCATGAGCAGAGAGGTGGACATCACCTCTGCCACAGCACTGCAAACAGCGGCAGGAAGGTGTGCCAAACTCTGGCAAGGGGAAGCTGGCTTATAACCCCATAAACCCGCCCCCAATAACACAGCTACAGTGAGGTTGTAAAACCCCAATCTGCCATCAGCTGGGGACCCATCAACCAGAACACATTCATTTGTTTGTGGGGACACCTGGAACAAACCTTGACAGACATGTTTCTGTTCTGGTTCTGAGTGACTCCTTTCGTGCTGCAGATTCATTTCCTCATCTCCTCTGAAAATCAGACAATTTTCTGTGCCCTGATCATCCTCATCAGGCTTAGTTACTTTACATAAAACAAGACCAATATTGTAACTGCAGAGAGAAAAGCCCTTGCTGCAGTCTCAGACTTTTAATCAGAGCACCTTTCACCTGCATTCTTTATAGCTTTGGCCTTTACTTCTCAATAGACTCTGGTCCCCAGGATATGCTTCAATACCCCTTGGCCCTGTGAGGACTTATCCCTTAGCAACAGTGGACCAGGTCACATTCCAGGCAGTTGAACTAGTTCCGTGGTTTTCAACTGCTACTGCACAGGTCAGTTGCGTCCACTTTACCTCTAGAGCTTTGAAAGGGCAGATGCTCTGAAATTTTTTTTTTTTTTTAGAAACATGGGTCACAGTTCAAGAATCTCAATGTTTAAAATCTTCTAGTTTGGTAACCTTTCTCCACCTCCAAAAGCACTGAAGAATTTTCTGAACCTTTCATTGGATAATGTGTTTACTTTATTAAGACCATAGCAATAACTGACAGTGGGCCCTAAGACTGGAAAACCAAAGAAGCCTGAGTTCTGTGTATGGATATATGGGATTGTAGGGAATTTAGAGTGTGCAGGGGTACCAGTTTGTAGTCAATAAATATTTACATGTCAAAAATATTTGGTACATTGCTAGTGAGACCTCAAAACAGAAAGCTATGAAACTCTAAGACCGATAAATTCTTATTTCCTTTCTTTTCATGAATAAATATTTAATTTTGTGTATATTATGGGGTACTACTATTTTCTTCTCAAAAAATTGGAGGCATCCCAAACTTGGATCAGGTCCTTTTGGCCTATTTGGCTGCAGTGAGTGTGGAAAGAAATGGGATGATTTTAAGAAGCAGAAGCAACAAATAAGGTGGAAAATACTGAACTCATTGAAACTGATAACCAAGTAGGCATAGGGAGAGAAGGAAATACAAAGAGAAAATGGGGCTGCAGAGATGGCTCAGCAGGTAAGGCACTTCCCCACAAAGGCCAAGGCCAACCCCAGTACTGATGTAAAGCCAGATGCACAAAGTGGCACATGCATCTGGAGTTTGCTTGCAGTGGCTAGAGGCCCTGGTGTATCCATTCTCTCTCTCTCTCTCTCTCTCTCTCTCTCTCTCTCTCTCTCTCTCTCTCTCTCTCTCTCTCCTCTTTCTCTGTTTATGTCTGTGTGCAAATGAATAAATACAATACTTTTGTAAAAAGAGAAAATGATCCTATTATACCACATTTAAATAGTAAATGTTGACCAGAATAACTGACTAAGGATATAGAGAGAAAGTGTTGTATTATGGTATAAGGAAATGAGTTCGCTTCGCTTTTACTTAGAGAAACTTTATGTCCCGGTGAAAACTAAGGTGCTCTTAGATTAGTGCATTAGATGTCAACTCAAAGACTATAACATTGTCTAGAAGAATCAGCAATTTTTTTTGTGAAGAATAAGGTGAGAACTTACATATAGCATTTATCCTTCTTCTTGACAGAAGTTATAGGATGAATAAATATTTGTCCTTGCTATGTAAATTTCAAAAATTCGAGAATCTTGTCTTATTAAATAACACACTTTCAAAGAAGGTAAAGTCATCATGTTACGCAGGTAAAAAGTGAAAACATGTCCACAATTTTATTAAATACTTCCGAGAGTGAACCTGTAGAATGCCCCAGCTGGTTACCCCCAACACACACAAGCTGCAGTCTTATCTCTGAGTCCTCAGACCATATAGGAGATGAAGATTGCTACTGTGTGACACATCTCAAAGGAGTCTATCACCCATTTGTGCCAGTACGTGCTCAAACGCACTACCCAGGGAAAGTATAATGTCTAAGAAATAAGGACAAGGGGCAAGGAGAGCCTGGCTTCTCTGACCCAGACTCACATTGATAACCTCAATGAACACACTGGAGCCACGGTGCCCTACGAGCTCTGGCAAACCCATAGATACCATCTTGCAGTATCTCACTTTTCGTTTCCTTGTTTTTTAAAATAGGAACTCATGGAATCGCAGAGTTGCCCCAAACTCGCTGTATACCCAAAGCTGGCCCTGAACCCCTGAACCTGCTTTGTCTACCTTTCAATTTCAGCAACTATAGCTCTGCACCAATAGAAGTGGCTTTGTCTCAATTTTCCTAATGTTAAACATTGAGAATTCGTTTGGTAAATTGACATCACTTCACTTGAGTCACTTATTTCACATAGTTAAAGTGAATTCTTCAGTAAGTGATGGGAGATACTTTCCCTAAATTTTCCAAGTGTGACTCTGTCTGGATCCATCTGTAGAATTTGTATATTCAAGAATTCAGCTAACACAGTCACCCAACTCTATCTCCATATCATATCAAGGATTTAATTTTCTATACTTAAGAGGCAGATTTCCCTTCCTAACTATTTTTCTCCTATCATAACTGATAGTTGACTTCAAGTTGAGAAAACCATCCTAAAACTTGTTTCTTATATAATTACTACTACTTAAATTAATTAATTATTGAATATCATCATAAGAATTATTGCCCTACTCCTTTCTATTAGAAAAAAAATACAAGTCTCCTGTCCCTAAATCTAATTGTATGTAAAACCCACACTTGACCAAAATGACCAATAACAATATGCAGTTGTTAAAATAAGGGAAAGAGACTTCTCCAAGTGATGTTTGCTTGTTGGAGTAGGCTGCCCATGGCAGACAAGCTTGGTAGGAATCTGGGACTGAGAGGAGCCGAACACTATGACAGAGGGTGGGCAGAATCCGAGGCTCTCAGAACTTAGGCAAATGTATTTCTGCTGAAAGAAAGTGGTTCCAGTGCCCTTTGGAGTGGGGGTGGAGGAGGTGAGTAAAGCCAACAAAAGACTAAGGGGTGAGGCAAGAACCACAAGAATCCTTGCACAACAGCCCACAGTGTGTAGACTTGATATGCTGAAGAGAAGAGCTTACTGGGCTCTTAATTTTAATTTATTATTAAAATCAAACTAGTGGTAGAGTAGTGGGTACATTTAGGAAAACAGAAAATTATTATAATGAAGGTATAAACTAAAATTGAGACAAGGAACAATGGAGTACTAGATCGTTCCCATAAGCTTTTCCTGAGGGGAGTTGTGATAGAAAGCTCACATCCCACCAGTTGAGGGCTTGCAAAGATATGGCCATGTTCATGACAAATGTCTGCCCAAGGCTTTCTTTAAAGGAACAGCTGATGTTGCTGACATTTGCCTAAGCCAACAAAGACTGAGGATGTGGCCCTAAATTCTATTTCATAGTTCATGTAGTGACAAAGTTACCTGGCCAGTGTCCAATCATGAGCCGTCTTCTACTTTACCCAACATATAGGTATGCTTATGCTAAGTTGGCTATTTTCATTTTATTACCTTTACAGTCTTTTGTGTGTGTGTGTGTGTGTGTGTGTGTGCATATAACCCATGCGTGCACATGCATGTATGCATATGTGTTTTGAAGTTCTTAGTGTGTGGGATGCACATGTATGCGCAGGTGTGTGCACATGTAAGTGTGGAGGTGTGCAGAATCAACAGTCAAGTCGCTGGGTATTCTCCTCAGTGGATCTCCTTGTAGCACCTCTCACTTGAACCAACAGCCCACTGAGTCAGCTAGTACAGTTTGCCCACTCACTCTGAGCATCCTCCTGTGTCTGCCTCCCAAGTGCTGGTATTACAGGCTGGCCGACATGCCTACCTGGCATTTATGTGGGTTCTTGGGATCTGAACTCGGGTCCTCATGCTTTACAGAAAGTGCTTTACCATCTGAGCCTTCACCTTAGCCCCTTGTAATATCATTTATTTGTACTTAGTTCTCTTCAGAGATTACATCAAGTAGAATCTAGATCAGCTCCTGATGTGGCTTGCATTTTCCTCACTTTTTCTCTAGGTATCACTGATAAATGATGTCTGTTGTGATGCTGGCTATTATATTTGAAGAAATATCTAAAATATAGTGAACTACAAAGCTAAGTTATAAAATAACTAGTTAGGGGGCTGGAGAGATGGCTCAGCGGTTAAAGCACTTGCCTCCAGTACCTAAGGCCCCAGGTTCAATTCCCCAGTATCCATATAAGCCAGACACACAAGGTGGCAGCCCTGGTGATTCTCTCTCTCTCTCTCTCTCTCTCTCTCTCTCTCTCTCTCCTTCCTCTCTCTCCCCCCCTCTGTATCTCTGCTTGAATGAATAAATAAAAATATAAAAAAAATAAAGTACCTAGTTAGTGTTGAGTAGGTTGGGGTAACAGTTTCTCAGCACTGCTGTTACACACCAATATTAATCTGGTGGCTTGAACAATGCATATTTATTTTCATAGTAATAAGATAGCATCTCCCTGGAGGCCAGATGTAAAAAATGAATCTCATTAAGCTACATTCAGGAGGTTTCAGACCATATTGCTTTGTAGGGGCTCCAGGGAGAATCTCTTATCTTACCTTTTTCATCTACTTGGGGTACTCCATGCTCCTTAACTCATGGCCCCTCCCATCTACGACAACATCACTGGTAAACTGAGGCTTCCTCATTCTGCATTACGCCTGCATACTCTCTCACAGCTCCCTCTTTTGACTGGCCCACTGGCAATACCTAGGCCTATCTGGGTACTTAATGGTGATCTCCTCATCTCAATTCATAATTTAGTAACAGGTGCGGTATGTCCCTTCCCTATGCAAAAGGACCTACCAACCTCCTGGGCACATGAACTCCAGCAGGCCGTCACCCTGACTACCAGAAAGATGAACAACAATCATGAAGGACAAGGTCAAGTCTAACTGCTTGTTGCAGTCACCTTCTCATCGCTGGCAGGCAGAGCCTGACCAAAAGCTGCTTCTGGGAAGAAAGGAATTATTGTGACTTATAGACTCAAGCGGAAGCTCTATGAGGGCAGGAAAAATGATGGCATGAGCAGAGAATCAACATCACCTCCTGGCCACCATCAGATGGACGACAGCAGCAAGAGAGAGTGCCAAACAATGGGCCGGTAAAGCTGGATGTAACACCCATAAACCCACCTAAAACAACACATGTCTTACAAGGTTCCAGTTCAAAAACACATAAGTTTGTGGGGGACACCTGAGCCAAAGCACCACAAACCTATGTCTTTGGGGTCTTTAGAAGATAGGGGTAAGATGAGATCAGAAATGAAAAAGAGAGAATTTCAGTAGACAAACACCAGCAAGGTCACAGTATGGCCATGCCTGAGTATGCACTTTTGACTTGTAACATTCCCCTTAGGGAACACAAGGAGCCTATGGGGATATAGAGCCTTGGAACTTCCTGGCAGACTGAAATTTGATACCTTAAGGTTTGGTGTAGAAAGAGGTAAGGAAGAATACTCTTCCTAGCAAAATACAGTTTTCATTAAACATTATTTTAGTCA
Organism: Zapus hudsonius; assembly: GCA_004024765.1. NCBI lineage: Eukaryota > Metazoa > Chordata > Mammalia > Rodentia > Dipodidae > Zapus > Zapus hudsonius. Next base: position 23,858 of record PVHP010018858.1, read on the forward strand.
TGCTCAGAACAGCAGGCAATGTTTATATGCCTATGGACATTTTCCTCATTATTAAGTTTTCTTATACTCTTTCCATTACTAACAATAACATGATCCTAAGTGTCCTTTTTTCCAAGTTCTTCCTCTAGTAAACATTGAGTTATGAACTATTATACCTATTTAATACATAACATAACAGTGGCTAAAACATTAAACACTTCTTAAAGCTATTCAGTGTTAGATCAAAAGCATGGCTCTAAAATCAAGTAGGGTGGTTTGAATGTGAAATGTTCCCCAAAGATTTATATGGATAAACACTCAATCTCCAATTGGTGGCAATGCTTTGGAAAGTTATGGAACCTTTAGGAGGTGGAGCTTTGAGGGAGGAAGTGTGTCACTCAGGACAAGTTCTGAGGTACTATACCTGCCCCCCTGCTGGACCCCTTCTCCTCTCTCTCTCTCTCTCTCTCTCTCTCTCTCTCTCTCTCTCTCTCTCTCTCTCTCTCCTCTCTCTCCTCTCTCCTCTCTCTCTCCTCTCTCTCTCTTTCTCTCTCTCTTTCTCTCCTTCCTCCCTGTTGATTTGATGGCCAATTTCCTGTTTCTGTACCATTTCCCCATCATTCTGGATTCTATCCTTTGGCACTGAAAGCCAAATTAAACCCATTTCATGCCCTAAGGTTTGTGATTTTGTCCCAGCAACAAGAGAATAAATGGCATACTAAGTTTCTGATAAAAGTCATAGGAACCTAAGATGGTTTATTAATTTCATTAACATAGAGATTCTAATGGAAGCTTCTTGCGTCCCCTGAATGTAGAGTATTGCTATTGCATGTCAAAACACGTGAATGGGGAAAAAGAGAGGAAGGGAGAGGAAGAATCCACTCTGTGCCCCTTAATCAGAAAGGCCGTGTGTTGAGCGATGTCATTTACAAGGATTATAGCTTTAGCTATTTGTCTTCTGTGCACATCACTCACTCTTGATTTCTTTTGGCTGGAAGAGTGACTTATCTCCATGAGTTTACAGTGATTTTTTTCGGAGACACTGAAGCTTCTCTGGCATACAAATGGCATAATCATATTACCAGGATGCTAAAAGGGCTTTGATGTCCTTTTGACCTTGAAAACTAACCATGAGAATTGATTTTATGCCACATTCTGTCCTATTCCCAACAGCTGAAATGTTCACCAAGATGATGAAGAGGGTGGGGAGGGGGGCAATAATCCAGTACACTCATTAAGTCAACATAGACGGTCACAGTGGTGGAAGCCGCAGGGGTTACTTTGAGAACAGTCTAGACACTTATTGGAAGCAGGTTGAAAAAGGACCCAGAACACTTTTTTATCATCAGCAATACAAATGGTACCATTGGAAGAAGGGAATCTCAAATAAATGGAAGGTCCTTAAAGAGCAGGGCCCGTAATCAGTGAAGGCCTTTATCAGACTCATAGTTTGGTCTGAACTACTCTCTATATGGAAGATGTGAGCCTCACTGAAACATTCTTCCAGCCTTTGGCAGCTGGATCAGCTTGCTTGCATTGGAAGATGTCTTTCTCCTATGTCATACATCTGAAACTGCATTCCAGGAAGACTATCAATGGCTTCAGTTTAGGGGTGGAGAATCTAAGAGATGATGGAAGGAAGACGAGGATTCCTGTGGAACCCATCTGGAGGTATTGAACAGTTACCTAACCATTCATCAAACAGTAGCTTGTACATCATGACCCCACTGAAAATCTAATCCTTGCTGGCTGAACTAATAAACACAGGGAGCCAAATGACACTTCTCTGAAGTAACATTTAAGAAGAGGGATGCAGAGCTTCAGCTGTCTACTCTGTGGCTTTCATTGTTCTGTTCAAACATTCTCCTTTTCCGCTTTCCCCAGAGATTACAGCTTCCTCCAGTGGTTATTTGTTCTTGAGGCAAGTCATTATGTGGGGAACAGAAGGTCAGGAAACAAAACACTTTGTTCCCTAGGTTATTAAACAGTTGTAAATAATATTATAACAGAGATATGCTGGTACCTTCAGGCAAGGCCAGCATCCAGAAACATTTTCCAGGCACAGAAAATACAAGACATTACTTTAAATTACACAGCTAGTGTCAAAGTGAAGAGTATGATGTAAGAGAAGCTTTCTCCAGAAACTTAGACTATATTCGAAACCTATGGTAAGTAGTTTTGTTTAAAAATTCTAGTAAGTTCTTCTACTTAGACTGGTGTGGAAAGTTACCAGTTTTGACCACCTTACACATGGGATACTTCAATTAATGTTTATAATACCAATATGAGGTAGATTTTTTTCTGCTTCACCAAAGAAGACAAATGGCAGAGCCTGCCTGTGTGAAATATGGTATTAGGTAGTGGACTCCAACTTTGTCCTCAGTGTGCTGTTATCATGTAGATATTCTGATTAAAAACTACCATTCAAAAGTAAGTTTCTTGTGAAATAAATTGTGCATATGTATGGAAAAGAATGTAACCTTGGCTTCATAAATAAAACATTTGGGGATTTGCAGTGTATGGAGATGATCATCTTCAGTAGGAATAGTCAACTCTCCTGTGAAAATGCAAATGTTTTACACTGAAAATCAATGACTAATTTGGATATTTGCTTCCATAAGAGGCAGCCCCTAATTCCCATTAATTAAGTGTCTATAAATCTGGGGATTAATTGCACATCCACAGCATTACAATAGACTCTCATTAACATCAGATCTTCTATATACTAGCATGTCATATAGGACAGGAAATTATTTTTTAATGACTGTATTTAGAACCAGTGTATTTCATTTAGCAGTCACTATGTTTCCTCTTTGACCTGTTCTAGATCCCTGCTTATCTTAATGGAAGTGAATAATGATTTTGACCAGCAGAGAGCAGCAATGATATACTCTATAAAGCCAGTCCGGTGATCCTACAGTCTTTGTAAAAAAAAAAAAAAAAAAAAAAAAAAAAAAATGTGTTCTGTGAGGTCTACACAGTGTGTCTTCATCATCGAGAACAATCTTTGAGTGGTTCATTGTTAAAAGATCCCTGAGATTCCCTGAATTCAGAAGACAAGATTGTTGTTGCTAGGCAGGGTTTCTTATGTCAGTCTGTACCTGCTGCTACCATGAGCAGGGATGGTCCTTACTCTCACCTTTTACCCCCGGACAGACCTGATTCAGGAAGCACCCCTCCTGGATAGGTTCTGTCCTCATTGCCTGGCTGTGTTCAAGGCCAGATGTTGAAGTACTTTGTGGAGTCTGCATGTTCCCTGTGTTGACTCACAGTCGGCACTTCTTAGGAAAGGGATGAAAGAATCTTTAGGGACAGTGGCAGAAATTACACTGATGAAGGAGTTACTCAAGACCACCAACTGGTGGGAGGTGGTAGTGGTGCCTTTTTTCAGAAAAGAGGAATAGAAGAGATAGAATGGGGGGTGGAGAGATGGATTAGCATTTTAAGGCATTCACCTGCAAAGCTTAACAACCCAGGTTCAATTCTGCAGTACCCACATAAAGCCAGATGCACAAAGTGGTGCATGTATCTGGAAGCAGCTAGAGGTCCTGGTGCACCAGCCTTTCTCTCTATTGTGCTCTCTCTCTCTCTCTCTCTCTCTCTCTCTCTCTCTCTCTCTCTCTCTCTCTCTCTCTCCTGTCTGTGTACCTCTCTGCTTGCAAATAAAGAAAATATTATAAAAAGAAGAGAAAGAATGGAAGACTCAGTGTGCGAAGGGGTAGATTTATGTGCATAAACTAAAATGTAATTTTTAGAACAGGGTTGGCATTTATTAAATCATTTAAATAATGGTAAAAGCGAACTTAGAACATTACTGACTTTGGAAATACACTTTATAACAACTACCATGTCATTTTTGCCAACTCAAGTAGACTACATGGGGTTTGAGGACACGTGTTAAGACATAATTATACACTGGAAAGCTGGCATCAAAGGGATCTTAGTAAAGGAAAAGCACTTTCTTCCAACTCAGGAGGGAAGTGGAATCTTATGAATAATGACACAGCATATAGAGCCTTTGAACTAGAAAAAAAAGTAAATATCCTCAATCCAATCCATAAGTCAAAAGCTGTTGCTTTTCTGAGGTAGGAAGTATGTGTGAAGAAGGTGTGTTTGTGTACATGTGTGTTTCTTTGATGGCTGGTGGCATGAGAGCAGAAAATATAACTTGAAGGATTTTACCTAAAACTGCTAATGGGTTCTTTGACTGGAATTGCTATCATGTAGTGAGATATTTTTCCTGGATCAAAATAATTATAACAAAATTATCTTTATTACCTGAAACTACCAGTATTCAGAAGTTGGTTAGCAGAAAATCGTTACTGAGGGAGTGGCATTCATTGGGATGAGGGTGAAGGAGCTCGATACAAGATGGAGATCATCATCTCCATCGGCATACTCTAACGTTGGAGTCTGGCATTCCGAGTAAAAAGCCAGCATACAGGGCATGCTGGTACATGTTGAAATGAAAGCCTGAGGAAATGTGGCTTCCTCTACAGACCCATGGGATTGCATAGGGTTATGGATACAGAAGACATCACATTCATTTCCTAGTGGCCTCAGTTATCTGCCCTGAGATGGTTCAGTTTCTGACACACATAAAGAATCAATTTAGGGACTGCAAAAATGGTTCCATGGTTAAAGCACCATGTGTAAGGACTTGCATTTGGATCCCTAGCATCAAAGTAAATGCAGTAAGTGACCCATCAGCCTACTTGTGATTAATTCCAGTGTTCTGGAGACAGAGACAAGCATCCTTGGGATAAGCTGGCTAGCAAGATTAGCTGAACTAGGGAGCTGCAGGTTCAAGTGAGACTCTGTCTAAGTAAATTATGTGAGAAGTGATTGAGGAAGACAGTCTATATCAAACTCTGGCTGTCACTTGTACATGAACAGAATCATGCACACTTGCTACCACACACACACACACACACACACACACACACACACACACACACACACGCAAAAAATGAAAACTCAGAGTATGTTCATTTAATGAATAGATCATTGCTGCCAAATGCAGGCTGTTTTATGAATAAAGCATTTAAGTTTATATTCCATGGAATAAGTAGCTTTTGATTGCAAATGTAAAATCCTAGAGATTTAATGTAGAAATATGTTAATTAATGTTTCTTCAGCCCCCCTCCCAGCATCACCCAAAGAGGGAGTCTTAGTATATTTAAAAATTACCAATGAAAACATTGATGAATTCCTTCCACTGGAAAAAAAGACTATGACATTTTTTTAAAGTTTGTAATTTCCTTTCAGTCTACATCACTGCAAACCAGGCTGTGGAATCCAGGCTCACATTGACAGAGGTGAACCATCAAGAATGCTAAAGTTGGAAGAGTCTTGGAAGCAGAGACCATGTAATTTATCTTTCAACCCATGACACCTGTAATAGGGTTCTCTAGAGGAACAGAACCAATAGAATGAATTGCAGTAAAAGGGGATTTATTGGACTAGCTCACAGCAGTCCCACAATAGCAGTCTGCAATCCCCAAATCAAGGAACTGGTAGCCACTTGGTCCACATGGCTGGATGCCTTAGCAGTCCCAATCCAGCACTGAAGGCCTAAAGGCTTCCTGCAGAGCTGCTCGTCTTCAGTTCAGACTGGTAGGCTGAGGAAACTCTGTTCCAATGCTGATGAAGAGATAAATAAGCAAGATGGATGTACATCCAAATTACAAGCACCAGCAACCAGGCAGGAGGAGAGAGAGATTTCCTTTCCCTTTTTAATAGTCTTAGGGCAGGGTTTTGCAACCCTTTCCCAGACTTGTTGACTTGCTGCATCTTTAGAATTTCCTTCCTGCTCTGCCTTCCCAGGAAGGGATGCTTGTTTCTTGCTAACATGACTTCCTGAATACCCTGAGCCTCCTTTCTCTCTGAAATTCAATGGAAATCTGCCACAAAACACTCAAGTTTACTGAGGACTGCTAACAGGTTAAGTGATAACAAAACTTAACCATCACAACACCTTTAATAGTGAAAGAACTTTCAATAATTAGCTAAGTCAAATATAAAAGCCAAGAATGTCATCTAATGCAATCTACTGTTACATGTGAAAATTCCAAGAGATTGTTTTTTCTAACTTAATGTGTCTCTTCACCCAGCATGAGGATTGGAATAGACAGTTTTTTTGTGAATGTGTGATAATTTATGAAAGGAAATGTCAAATATGCTCTAACAAAGGTATGTACTATCCAACAGCAAGTGGCTCAAGAGCACGTCCCTGGGTATAGACTGTTCTCATGGCTAGATAACTACCTGCTTCTAGTTTTCAAGAGTGTGAAGTGTGCACATCAAATTCTCTCCTTTACATTGTTAAATTATTAATATTCAGCTTAGAGAAATGCTTCAGAGGGACATAAGGAACTCTCACTCTTCACCCACATTCTGCATAGTCTCTCTCTTCCCCTCCTTTCTCTCTCCATCAGCACACCACTGTCCAATTCTGTGTCCCTTCTGATGAGCTGTATTTGGAAAGTAGATCATTTCCAGCATTAACTAAGTAGTCCCAAGTTCCCTATTGAGGTTAATTTTATAAACAAGTATGCACCATATTCTTTTCTATAAGGGTGTTACCTGTTTGTTTAATATGTGCATATTTACATTATATACAGTGCATGTATATGAACATATACATATGCAGATAACCAGAATGAGGAAGACAATGGACAGAAAATTACATATATCTGAAGTGCACAGCTTGCATTTTCATAAATTGAACATTTGGGTAAATTGTAACCAGGTTGGAGACAAAACAAGCATCCTGGAAACACTGCCATGCCTTATTCTAGGGTCCATTCTGGCTTAAAATAGAATTTGGGGATTCAGTTCCTTATGTAAATATATAATATTTAATGTGAACCTTTTTATTGTCTTACTTTCCTTGATTATTTTGGGTAGACACATCTGACAGCAGTGTGTGAGTGTGCAGTGTTCCTGTTGCATAGTATTACATGTATTACTACAAATGCTTTGTTCTGCTCCTGATAGATATTGGCTGTTTCTGATTTGGGCCTACCAAAAGTGTCATAAACAATGACTCAATATCTCCGGGTCAAAGTTTATTTATGTGTGTGACTGATATTTACCATGGAAGAAATTGCTGCATGATAACATTTATGTAAGTCCAATTTTATACACTTCAGAATTTAAAGCCAATTATAGTAAGTATAATATCAGAGCTACAGGAGAAACATAAATACCAGGACAAGTACTCGTAGCCATTAACTCCTCTTTAATAATTCTTATCATCTTTAACATACTTCTCTATAGCTCCTATGCAGACAGTTTTAGAGAAGGTAGATATAAACAAGCAAACCTTTTTCACCGACAATTCCATTTTCAAGAGATTTGTAATAGGAGGATTCTTTTGAGAGTTAGGACAGAAGATAAAGATTTTTTTTTTTTTTTTGTGCTAGGCATTGGGGCATATTCCTGTGATTCTCAGAAGGCTGAAATAAGAGAATCATTGTGAGTTCAAAGTCAGCCTCAGTGACAACTTGTATCAAAATAATAATAGTAGTAGTAGTAGTAGTAGTAGTAGTAGTAGTAAATTTTAAGTAGAAAGAAGTTAACATTACCAAAAGGAATTATTTCATGAAACCAGTGCCTTAAAATTGTGATTTGAAAAATAGCTAGAATTAAACAGAAAATCTTGGAAAGAAAGTAATTTTATCTTATCAATGATTCAGAGGCAGAAAAAGTAGTTTTTCTCAACTACAGCTATGCTTATAAATCACACAAGAGAGGTATGATGCCCAGGTTGACTTCAGACCAATAAAGAAGTAAAGTCCTGGCACCTCTAACAATCTTCCCTGATGGACAGCCATTAACCTAGTGGGTTTACAACACTAAAAGACATTCAGTAGAGTTTAGGCACAGAATCTGAAGAAAGAAATGAGACCAAAATGGTCTAGGCTGGTCACTCAAGGTTTTCTGTGGTCGAATAGTCTTTCCATGGGAGAAAAATATCACAATAGCACTTAATGTGAGCAAGTCAGTCCAGCATGAAATCTAGGTGTTCAGCTAGCAGGGACATTTACCTCCTCACTGACACCCACACTTGTTTTGTTATCATTTCTGCTTCAACACTGCTTACATTATTTCATCTTCTGACACCTTTGCCCCAAGAACATCAAGTTTTACCAGACACATTCTAAGTTTCAAACTTTGAGAAGTTGCCCTAACAGATTTTGCATTTAAAGTGGCCCAAAATCTGTGTCTATCTGTATTGTGAAGTGAGAAAAATTCCCCAAAGTTGAGAACTTTTGTAAATTCAGTGTCATTCCCTTTCTCAACAATAGCTGGTTTTTCACTCCTGCGATGAGCTCTTTGGATGTCAACAGCTGTGTGTGTGAGCAAGGAAAGCTATAGGAAAATTGTGCCAAGTTCGCACCCTTGTACAAGAAGAGTAAAGGGGTAGCATGCTTTAATAAAACATTGTTTATAATTAATTTATTATTTCTCGGATGTGTGAGCCCTATGTTCCTTCTCCTTGTCGTACCAGGTTCCAGCAGGCTGACCCTAGAGAAAGTCATTCAGTCATTCTGAACCAGTTTCTCATTTCTGAAATGTTTATTGACTGTGTGCACTGTCTGAAGAACTTTGTAGATTTTTTTAAAATTATCGATTTATTTATTTAAAGACAGATGAGAAAGAGCACTAGACACAGATGATGAATATAGATGTCTGCCACTGCAAACCAACTCCAGATGCATGCACCACTTTGTGCATCTGGCTCTACTTGGATG
>PVHP010018859.1:0-29304 GCA_004024765.1 Zapus hudsonius
CACTTTTGGCGCTGAGCCATCTCTACAGCCCTGGTTAATGTTCTTTGGCCACCAAGAATATGAAGCTAGAAAGAGAACTAGGGTTAGAATACGGACTGAATCAGGAGCCCTTCTGAGCAATGGTGCAGATGTAACTCAGGTGCGATGTTGGTCCTCATCAGAGATCAAGGGAGATCACCTCTTACTTCTATTACTGTGGTTCAGTGCTGTGCAAGAACTCTCTCCTGGAATTCCTTGTACTATGAGGGAGGTATACTTATCTATTGCACTATCCTCTGGGATCCTCTGCCTGTCTGAACTGTGTGATGATTTCCACGTTAGTCAGGAAGAAAATTCAGCCTTTCCCTCCCTCTGGTACAACCCTGTCCTCTCCTTCTCTTCAATAGCTGCCAAGGACTGGCATGGAGTGAATCTTCCTTGGTTCTCACCATTTATTTCCAGGAGCAAAACCTGCCCTGAGTCCTCTTCCACCTTGAAACTCCTGGAACTGTTGGTTTATGGATTTCATCAAATCCTAAAAGAATTTCAGCCATTATTATTTTGTGACATTGGGGACAGAGCCCAGGCCTTCTACACACTAGGTAGGTGCTCTGCCATAGAGCCAAATCCCCAGCTCTCTTTTTGCAGTTTTTATTTTTCACATAAGAGTCTCACGCGGTTGCCCAGGCTGGCCTTGAATTTTTGATCTTCCTGCCTTCTTAACCCTTCAAGTAGCTGGAATTACCAGTCTGTACCACCAGGTCTGGATCAGCTATCATTATTGCTATTTTTTAAGTCATAGATCTATAGATTACTGTGGTTTAATTGAGAACAAACTTGTCCTCATTGAACTAGTGGTATCCAAGGTATAATTTTATTGTGGAGAACAGCAGATGCTCAAGAACCAAAGAAAGCCAACTAATTTATGGCTCAGGTTTACATCTAGTCACATTCCATTGGCCAGAGCAAATCACATGACACAGTTGAGCATTAGTGGGGTGGGGAGGACTGTTGCACTTACCGAGGGAGGGTGAAGAGGGGGAATATTGGCTGAGCAGGGATACAAACTATCACAGCGATTTGTTGTTGTGTGATTCAGGTTTTAGTCTTGTTGGAAAAGGAATGGACTCTTGTATCAGACCCGTGTTCAGATGGTCATTGTGTCATGTTAGCAGGTCACCAAAACATGGTGAGCTGTTTCCTGTTTACAAAATGGAAATAATAACATCTCTGATATGGTTGCTGGAAATGTTAAAGCATGTGACATACACAGAAAGCTCAGTGGTGGCGCACTCGGGAGGCAGAGGTTGGAGGATCATCTGGGCTAGAGCGAGACCCTACGTCACACACACACACACACACACAAAACATTTGTTAGTAGTTAATAGCTTCGTTTTCCCTTCTTGGAATTTCAAATATGCATTTATTATAGACACTGGTTCTCAAAAGTGAAATAACCCAAAAGAAAACACTGTAGCCTCTATTATAAAAAGTGTGTGTGTATGTATATATATATGTATATATATGTATATATGTATATATGTATATATATGTATATATATGTATATATATGTATATATATGTATATATATGTATATATATAGTTTTTTATTTTTATTTTTTTGAGGTAGGGTCTCACTCTAGCCCAGGCTGACCTGGAATTCACTATGTAGTCTGAGGGTGGCCTTGAACTCACGACAATCCTCCTAGCCCTGCCTCCTGAGTGCTGGAATTAAAGCTGTGTGCCACCATGCCAGGCTTGTTTTTTTTTTAAAGTATATTTATTTATTTATTTATCTAAGGGAGGGGAGGGAGAGGAAAGTGGGTATGGCACATCGGAGCCTCTTGATACCGCAGACAAACTCCAGATGCATACACCACTTGCGTGTCTGGCTTTATGTGGGGACTGGCGAATCCAAACTGGGCTGTCAGGCTTTCCAAACAAGCTCCTTTACCCCTGAGCCATAGGTCCAGCCATAGAAAGAGCATTTTAGGGGAGAGTTATATACTAATTAGTTTATTTTCTTGCATAGTGAGCCCTGGGAATTGGAATTTGGAACAGGGGCGTGACTGTGCTGGTGGTAAACTGTCCGTTTACTAGGATGATGCTGGGGCAGTCATGGCAGCTGGGGCGCTCTGGAGAGGAAACAGGAGCCCCATAGCCTTCTACTAGAACTGGAATCCTACTTAACGGTAGGAAGGTTTATGTGGGTGCACCTTCTCTGGGCATGGTTCCCCCACTTCTCTGTTGTAAGACTGAGCCCAGTGAGTCTGGAATGCTTTTCCCATGATAGTTTCAATCTTTAAAGCCTCCTTAGAGCGGTGGATTGTCTTGGATATGGGCTGGACCTGTGGCTGTTTTGGAAGGAACTTTAACTGCCGGTATTTTGCGCACCGTGCCTCTAAGACCTTCATTCCTAATCCTCTGGGCAGCTGCTCCAAATGTTTCAAGAGTCCCGTGGGCTCAGAATAGGGGCCTGTCTAGTAGCTGGGGGTTTTCAGGAAAGAAGACTTCTGGTCTTTTTACTTATGGAGCAGGCATCATCTTTTGTTTTGGTTCTTTTATCCTAAAACAAAGTGGTTGAACTTGGGCTGGAGTGATGGGTCAGTGGTTACACGAGCCTGAGACCAGCCAAGTTGGAATCTTCCAAACCTGTGCAAACCGCCGGGCATGTCGTGCACCTGTGACCCGAGCCCTGCAGGCGGGGACACTGGAGGGTCACTGGGGCTGTGTGCACACAGTGAGCTCTAGAAGCAATCATTGACTGTGATGGAGGGGCCACCTGGCATTTTTTTCCAGCTGTCATAGGCCTCGGCAGATACATGTGCATACCCCCCCACACCTCACCACATACGATCCACGCACGCTCTCTAGCCGCTCACCAGACTTGCTAAAGGCAAAGAATTTCAGCACTGATGCAGCTCGCTGAGCACAGGGCCAGTCAGTAAGTGACAGTGGACTGTTTTGATTTGCAAATTCAGGTGTCCTGTGGGTGGCACGCTCACCTGTGCTGAAAGCCCTACACAGTGCTGTCCCTTGAAGCCAGAGGGCCGACTTTGTACCTCCTGGGAAGAGAGACCAAACACTTGGCGGACAGTTCCAACTGTACTGTGATATCACATGTCCACCTGAAGAACCTTTCGGGATCCAGGGGACCAGCACAGGCGTTCTTGTCCCTTCTGGGCTGACTGGGGATTCCTTGGGCCAGTTAGCAGCCATCCCAGATCAGCCCGCCATGGCTCTTCCTTCTGAGCCTGTCCTGGGCTTCCCACCTCCCAGCATAGCACTCAGTTGACTGAGAGATCTCAGTTCCCAGCCCTGCTCACTGATCAGAACCAAAGCCACAGCTAGGCTTCCCTGTGCTCACGGCCAGACTTCACTTAGCAGACAAGGAGAATGGGAGAAACGAGTCTCGGTGAGTAGGGAAGCCAGGCTTTCCTGGGCGTGTCTCATGGGTTCAGTACTCTTGGGAAAATGGTGCTCGCCAGGCTGCTTTGTGTGTTCTTCCAAAGTTCAAAAATGTGTCTGTAAAAATTTGGTCAGCTCTATTTTTGAAGACTGTACTTTTTTGGGTTGGAGGAGAAAATACTGCACGAATTTAAGGCTAAATAGTTAAGACTAATTGTATTTACTTGAGCATACATTGGGTTGCTACGGCTAAAGAGCAAAGCGAGCCAAGTCCTGCTCCTGGCCGACACTTGGGGTCTTTAATTAGGTTCTGAGTTTACTGGTCCCGTCACTCAGTTTCATTTGGAGCTCTGCTCGGCGCCTGTTTATAGCTGCTTATACTGGCGGTGGGTTCTCTCAGGCGGCTCCTTCCTCCTCCCTGGAATTCATCCACGGAGCCCAAGCAACAGCTGCGCTTCCAAAATGATTGCCACCAGCCGGGTGTGGTGACGCACGCCTTTAATCCCAGCACTGGGGAGGCAGAGGCAGGAGGATCACTGTGAGTTTGAGGCCACCCTGAGACTCCATAGTGAGTTCCAGCTCAGCTTAGGCTAGAGTGAGACCCTACCTCGAAAAACAACAACAAAAATAAAAGACAAGTTTCCTAATCAAAGAAATCCCAGATCCTGAGCATGGATTTGTGGTCTAAGTGATGCCTTTCCCTAAGGTAAGGGCCCCCACCATGCCTCACTGTCATTCCTTCCAGCCTGGTGTCTTCAAGGATCTGCTGTCAGTGCAGGCTTGGCTGCTAGCTGGAGTGGCCCCGACGGTCAGGGGGGTCAGGATCCCTGCCCCCACCCTGCACTCATGTCCTGGCGCTTTGTTTAGCTGTAGGCGCCAGGCTGCAGTGTGGCCTGGTCACTCTTGCTCTCTCGACTCTGGGCAGTTGTGAGCAGACCTTAGCTCAACCCTGAAATAATTGAGTGAGTTCGGGAAATCTGTGTCATGCATGAGGCAAAAAGTAACTCACAAATCCTTTAAAAATTAAACCGAGTTGCTAGAGGAAAAACGAGCTAGTGTAAACCCTGATTACATTTGCATTAACTGATTGACTTCAGTGTGAGTGGTCCTTACAGTTTTATTATTTAAGTCAAGGGCTTTGCTCAAAGTACAATGATGAAAAGAAGTTCTCTTAAGCCTGATTTCTAGAATAGTCTGTTTGGAGGTATTGACCAGCTATCAAGGAAGTATCAGGGAGAGCAGGTACAGAGAGCAGTTTTATTGATAAAGAAGTCACATTTTGATATCTTAGGCCTTTTTTATTGCTATCATGCAATACCTAAGGATGGGAACTTCCAGGAAAAAAGAAGTTTCTTCGGAGAGGGCCTCTCAACTACATCACCCCATGGCAGAGTGCACTTATTCTCCTCACGTCCAAGTCTTTGTCATCTGCTTGCTGGGAGGGCCTTAGAGCCGGACTTGTCCTTCTCCTTGAGACCAGGGTGGTTCTTTTCAGGCTTGCTAAGTTAACATTGCTAGTTAGACCACATCCGTCTCTATTTTACAGCAGAGGAAGCGAGGACCCAGCAGTCAGTCATACCCTCATGCATTTTATAGTTCACATTGCCTGTGTTCTGTATTTGAACGTGCTTCTCAGATAACATGATGGCTCCTGTGAAACACACATATTCACTGGCCCAAGAAAACGCGATGCTTCTCCAAATGGCAAATGACTTGATATTTGCTTTAACCATTAATTAATTTAGTTTCCACAGGGTGGGCAGAGTGCAGACCCACACTGTGCCTCAGTAGTTAAGGCCATGGGCTAGATCAAGCCAGCAGGTGTCTAATTACCTCTCAACAGCAAAACATGGACTATACCACTAGTAGCTGGGTGTTACATGGCCCGCTTAGCAGATCCACACAGCAATTTTAGGGCTCCGGGAAATTTCAATACCTCACGGTTTATTTCTTTAATGCTATAGCACCTCCCTGAAAATAGAAATATGTGCTGCTTTTATCCTGAAAGTATTGCATTTTCATGGTTTGACTGAAGTCTTTTTAGGCTGCATGGCTGAATAAGACTCTAGGGCTCAGGTGACAGCAATTGGCTGCGACGCTGGAGAGTCCTTCACTCAGGAGCGCTGAGGGATGGAGAGAGCTCCCAAGCAGTAGGACCTGTAATGACATCTAAGGGTCTGGGATTCAAAAGCTGCCAGAGTAGCTTTGTTTCTAAATTGCTGTCTCCCAAAGCTGGCCGGTCCCTTAGGTAGTTCTGTACCTGACCTTTCTTTCTGTTCACTCTTCCCCTCTTGAATTAGAGTATTTCAGGTACTTGGGGGAGTCCTGTCTGGTATAGCTTGAGGTCTGGCAGGCAGTCCGTGAGGAGAGAACAGAGCAGCGAAGCAAGGAAGGACAGAACTGCTTTCCCAAACCCCTGGATCCTGTGCTGAGTGCAAAGACATCAGCCTAGACATTCACAATGGAGCAGGCAGAGTCGGCCATGCAACCATTGAAGCAGCCTGGCGCTGAGCTGTGCGTGAGGCCAGCTGCGTTGTAAGCAGCTGTCTCCTCACTAAAAGTATCATGTTTGTGAAGGGTTGCCTTACGTTAGGCTGGATTCAAGCTATGTGGCTAGTGTCACCATCACTGGCTCATGCTTCTTTGTGATCTTTGGAATTGAGGCGGGGGGGGGGGGGGGGGGGGGGGGAGGGAGCCCCGGGGGGAGGGGGGGGGGGGGGGGGGGGGGGGGGGGGGGGGGGGCTGAGAGTGAGTCCCAGCGGCAGCAGGCGTGGGAGGGTGGAGCAGTGCTGGGTCTAGTACATTTCATGGGGATGACGTGGGGGAAACTGGGGGCACGTCAGGTTCCCAGGTGGCTTGATGGTCAGGAATAAGTGAGTTCAGGAAGGGGAGGACTGAGTGCCTGGACGGGGAGGACAGGGGCCCCAGAGGGCTGTCAGGATAGTTCGCATCACAAGGCTGAGTACTAGGGGACGCGAGGTATTAGGAGACCTTAATCCCTGGACTCAGATCAGCCTTTAACATAACAGCTAGGTTGCGGGACACTCAAGGTCACACAAAACTTCATTGAGGGGCTGGAGAGATGGCTCAGCGGTTAAGGCACTTGCCTCCAGTGCCTAAGGCCCTGGGTTCAATTCCCCAGGACCCACATAAGCCAGACCCACAAGGTGGTGGCCCTGGTGTGCTCTCTCTCTCTCTCTCTCTCTCTCTCTCTCTCTCTCTCTCTCTCTCCTTGAAAATGAATAAATAAAATTAAAAAAAAAAAACTTCATTGAGTCAGTGGCCTCTAGGTCTCTTGAGTTTGGCAGATGAAATCCACGGACCATAGAAAGTGAGGTTAGAAAGATTTTATTTAGAGCTTAAGAGAAAAAAACAAGGCAGAGCTCCTTTGCAACTGGAGGGGTCCCCAGCAACGGGATACCATTAAAAAAGCGGAGCAGAAAGCCTCCGAGCTGGGAGGGTCGGGAGCTGGTCATCTGCGAGGTGACCCTGATTGGGGTTTCTTACAGGGATGGGCTTTGCTGCCGGGCGATGAGCTGGGCAGTCCAGTTCCCATGCCAGGTCCAGGCCCCTTGCAGTTTTAGTCATATTCTTTCACTTGGCTTCTAGGGAAGGGAAACTCCTCTAGGGAAAAGGAGACAAGGAAAAATCCAGAGCCTCTCTTTGGGCATTTCTGGCTTCCAGCAAAGTGGAGGGAGCTGGGACTCCAGGGAAAGAAATAAGGAAAAACCAGATTCCCTACCCTTTCAGGCCCCAGGACATTTCCCACTTTTAGCCAAGAGGAAAAACAAACAAACCAACCAACCAAGCCCTGTTCACTTGGGGCCCTGGTACCCTCAACTTCCTGGCCAATTTTCATCTGCTCTTCCATGGGGAAGCTGTGAGCAAGTGAAGGCTTTTATCATCCTTTGGTTTTTCTATTTCAGGGGGTTTCTGTTCCCCTCCACCTCCCTGCAGTGGCTAGTTTTGTTTTGTTTTGTTTCGCTGTGTGATCACAGGTGAGAGCACACACGGGGCAGGTGATCACTGCTGCCCCTGGGACCCTTCTTGTCCCTAGATGACCGGGACCCAATTATATTTCCCTAGAGGCATTTCCTCTGCTGCTGACGTCGAGTATACACACTCTGAAGACGTTATGGATGAGTCTCCTTGGAAACTTCTAGAGAGAATTCTGCTACTTAACATCTCACTGCCGAGGCAGGCAGCTGGCCATCAGTTCTGGTTTCACAGCTGTTAGGAGTCCTGTGGATTTCAGGCTTGCATCTGGCAGCAGAATGTGTTCTTTTTGGAGTTTTAACCTGGTGCTCAGGACACATCACATTTCACTCCCTGGGCTGTGGATGGCTACAGAGCTGTGCTCTTCACCCATCTCAGTCAGGACTCCTCACCCGGCTTCTCCAGGAACGGAGCTATTAATACCTGCTCACTTGCTCTTAGCCCCCTCTGGAAGGGCCAGGGCCCCTTTCTTGTGTTCCGTCCTTCTTGACTACATTTTAAAAGTCAGACTCATGGACTCTGGTCCTTCAGTCTGGACCCATAGCCTAGGTGGAGGCCAGAGTGAGTTCTAGGTCAGCCTGAGCTAGAATGAGACCCTGCTTCAAAAAAAAAAACAGGACAAGAATTCACTCCATCCTAAAACCTACCTTTATGGTTTCTGGCAGGGTGACAACATTTCCTTGGGGATCTTCTTTTGAGACAGGGTTTCACTCTGTAGCCTAGAGAATTCTTAAATTTACAGTAATCCTTCTGCACCAACCTCCGGAGTACTGAGATTATAGGTATATGCCACCATCCCGCTCACGTGGGGATTTTGGTTTTGGTTTTCAGAAAGATTAGTAAGGAAAGTAGGATTGGATGTTGTAGGTTGGAATGTTCTGGGAGAGGTCTGGGCCCCGCTCACACTCTGCTTCCCTTCCCAGGAGCTGGAGTCAGAGAGGATGTGTTTCTCGTCTGGAGAGAGATGGAGGAAGCCTGCAGCACGCTGGCTGAGGTCCAGAAGCTGGTGGCCATGTGTATCCAGTCCAAGGAGTCCCCAACAGACTGTGGTGGGTGCTGTTTAAGAAGAGTCATAAATGTTGTTGTAGTTGATCGTGGGCATGGGGTGTACATCCATGTTCCTAACCAGGGACACGCCTTAGCTGGGGCGCTGCTGCTCTGGTGTGTGTGTGCCCGTGCATGCGCACATGTGCAAGTGTGTATGTTCACATGAACTAGAGAGACAGTTCGGTTTGATAAGTGCTTGCCTCACAGGCATAAGAACCTACATGGGTATCCAATACCCATGTAAATGCTGGGTGTGGTGGAACACACTGCAATCCCACTGCAGAGGAGGCAGAGACTGGTCTAATTAAGTCTAATTAGGCATCCAGAGACCCTGTCTTAGCAAAAGGTCATTTCCAAGGAATGACACCTGAGGTTGTCCGCACCTAGGCAAAAGGAAAGCTGTGAAGGTAATTTTACCAGGGTCTACATGGCAAGAGGGTAAAAATAAGCTTGTATATAACTGGGCTCGTTTCTGAATACAACATGAGCCGGTGGGGTTTTTCAACTACAGAGTGGGCTAAGTAAGGTGTCAGTGAATGGAAAATTATTAAGAGAAGACCCAAAGAAAAAGGAAGATTCTATCTGGGCTGACGCAATGAAAAGACGGTTGATGAAGGCAGTGGTCAGACATCCCCCGGCAGAGATGGAGATGAGGAACCCTGTGTGAGATCAAACATGATCTAATATTGAGGGTGGAAATTCAGGGTGCACTAGCCTAGCAGGATGTGAGCCGAAGCTCAGCCACGCAGAGCTGAGTACAGACGTTGAGGGAATGACGCCCTGAAACGAGGATGCAGAAGAGCTGATTCATGCCAAGTCGAAGGGAGAACCAGAGGACGCAGAGATGGGTCAGCTAGACTTGACCTTTACCTGCAGACCGAGTCACACCCAAGCTGATGGTGCCCAACCATATCGACTCCCCCTTAGGTCACTATAGGAAGGCTAAATTCACTTCCATTCTAACTCAGGGCCTTTGCTCGGAGGATTGGGACCTCACTGTCGAAAGAAGGCACAGGCCAAGAAAGGAGTTTAGGGTTTGTTTGGCAGGGGTGGGGTACATGTAAGTTTATTATCAGTATTAAGAAGAAATCACCAGTGGGCTGTGGAGATGACGCGTGGTCAAAGGCACTTGCTTGCAAAGCCTTCTGGTCTGTGTTCAATTCCCCAACCACCGACATAAAGCCCAGGAGGTAATCATTTGCAACATCAGGAGACACACACACAAATAATTTTAAAATATATTTTAAAAGAAATGGCTAAAAATTACTTGCATTCCTTGCTTTTCATCTTATAGTTCTGTCGCGTATTTGGAGTAGCTTCTTGGAATTTTTGAGTGCGCTCTCTCTAAGAGGGAATGACAATAGTGAGGATGTCCATCTGGTGAGCTTGCACTAATGTGTTGGCCACTGACCTCAGGGCTAGGCTTGTCTTTCATCCCCATAACTCTAGGGAGAGTTATGCTACCACTGTTTCCATTTGACAGGTGAGGAAACGGGCCCGGAGGGGCCTGGTGGAGCACTGGCAAACGTGGAGCCTGGTTTTGAACCTCATACAGAACAGCCATCTTCCAGGCTAGTATACGTTAAAGCAGTGTCAGCAGCGGTGCTCACGTTCACTGGGACATCACTGTCCCCGTTGTCTGGTGTTCCACGGCTCTGGCCCCACCGCACAGAAGCAGGTTCAGGGAGAGGCCACGGGAAGCCTCTGCCCGCTTCTGTCAACCAGAACTCAGTTCACAGCACAGGGCTGGAGTTTTGTACCAGAAAGAACTGATTACAAACCCTAACTCCATTACTAGGTTAGCCTGGGTTATTCTCTTCCAGTTTTCTGTTGATTCTTCTGTGAAGTAAGTATAATGCTAATGACCTGGAGGGATCACTGAGGAGATTAAGTAAGCAGATGCCTGCTTGGCATCCAGCAGGTACTTGGCAAGTGCCCGCCCACTTTTCCCTTTGTGCGTTTGGTCCTCTGGTCTTCCTGAGCTAGTGGAGGGTCAGGTCCTGACCTCCTTTAGGGCACACCAGATGCTGGGAGCACATGCCTTACCCATGAGGTCTGTTCCCAGCTCTTCACACATTAGCTCGTTTAACCCTTACCAGGACCCACGAGGCAGCACTGCCATTTCCATTTAGGGGTCAAGTCACTTGTCTGAGACACTCCATTGGTCTTTGACCTGGTCTTGTTTTGAGCAGGAGTCTCTTTCCTGGTTTTGGAGCTCCTGGGCTCCAGTGGCCAGGCACGCAGGCCTGGCTGGGGTTATTGAGAGTTCCCAGCCAAACCAATGTGCAGCAGGGTTTGGAGCCGCCTCTGGGCTGCAGCGGCCCATGTTGCAAGGCATCCACAGAGAACAGCAGCCAGGCTCTCTGGAGACAAAGAGGTCCAAGAGGAGACATGGGGCAGGGTATGTGCCGAGGGAAGGAAGGGCTTAAGTACGGACAAGCTCACCCTGCACCTGGCCTTTTCCTGTGACTCAGTGTGCTTACAGCACCTGGGTCACAAACACTGCAGATGCTTGGTCAGGGGTGCCTCTCAGGTGGGGTGACCAGGCTTGACTGTGGGAGTTGCTGGCTTGTAGGGGTCCCAGCGAGAATCCAGACAGCCGTCTTCATTCTGAGCAATGAGAATGGGGTGGGGTCCCGGCTCGCAGCAAAGAGGATGGCCATCCTGCTTCTAAGATCCTTGTTTGGACAGAATCGTGTCCCTTAAAATACCTATGCTGGAGTCCCATCTTCCATTCGTGTTTGGAGATGGGGGCTTTCAGGGGGCGTACATAGTCCAATAATCCTGGTGTTTTCATAAGAAGCGGGCAAGGGGAAAAGCACCAGGAAGCCTTCCTTCCCTCCATGGCACAGAGTAGAAGCCATGTGGGGAACCAGTGAGGTCAGCCAGGAGAAAGGCTTTACCTGAAGCCAAGGCTGGCCTTCCAGCTTCCAACTGTGAGGAGATCCATTCACATGGCTTCCACAGCCTGGCCAGCAGTGGTGTGTTTGCAAAAGTCCAAGCAGATGAACATCAGAAACGCTTCTGTTTGGTGTGGTTTTCAAGGTTAATAGAATGTGTTAGATGTCACTTAAGAAATGCAAGAGCTGTGGGCCTCTGAAACGGAACATTTATAACTGATCTATAACTGTCCGTTCATTTCAGTCTTGCATATACGCGTCCCCCAACTAAAACTGAAACCACTCCAAACAGACATTAAAAAAAAAAAAAACTTGGATCCAGGCGTGGTGGCACACCTTTAATCCCAGCTCTGGGAGGCAGAGGTCGGAGGATCTGGGAAGTTTTGGTGCAGCCACATCTGGGTTTTTACAGCTGCATTTCCCCACCGAGTTTGTGTCCACTAATACAAAAGAATTATACACAGGCACAGAAATATGTCTTATCACACATTTATTCTAGATTAATCAGTTAAGGGAAGGGGGAATTAGATAGGAAAGCCGCCCAGTCACCACATGGTCTGTGAGGCTCATAAAACATCACCAAAGTGCACAAAATAACCCAAAAAGTGGAGAAAACAAAGAAATAGCACACATGTTAAAGAGGAATTCCCTTCCTCCCTACCGAAATCAGAGAGGGGGAGGGGCAGCACTCACTGCCTGGTCCCGAGGGTCTCCCCCAGCAGTCCAGACAAAAACGCCCCCACCCAAGTTTAAGTCAGGGCTTTTAAAGATTTTCTTGCTGGGGGAGTGACAAAGCTCTGGCCCGGGAGTGTCACCAATAGTGTGACAGGAGGTCACCGTCTGAGGCCAAGCCTTTTCTACCTGTGGGAGGGGTCTTCCTCCTAATCTCTCTCAGATCGCTGTGAGTTTGAGGCCAGCCTGAGACTACAGAGTGAATTCCAGTTCAGCCTGGGCTAGAGTGAGACCCGACCTCAAAAAACAAACAAACAAACAAACATACTTGGGGGGCTGGAGAGATGGCTCAGCAGTTAAGGCACTTGCCTGCAAAACCTAATGACCCAGGTTGGAGTCCCCAGGACCCACGTAAAGCCAGATGCACAAAGTGGCGCATCTGTCTGGAGTTCATTTGCAGCTGCTTGCAAATAAATAAAAAAAATATATTTTTTAAAAAAATACTTGGAATGTACCATTTATACTTTAAAAGGAAAATTGAATCAGGACCGTTCCTCTTGACTTGACTTGGCCTGGCTCTCACCCACAGCCCAGCACTGATGAGGCCTTGCGTCGGCCTTGTGGAAAGACAGTGTCCTTTTCCCCCTTGCTGACTGCTCACAGCCCACAGGCCAGAAGGGAGGAGTGGGCCCAAGTGCTGGGATTAAAGGCGTGCGCCACCACGCCCGGCTCCAGTCTCCTTTTTGATATGGGCATTGATTGATTAAAAACTTCCCACTTATACTGTTTTCCTGTATACTGTAAGTTTGGATAAATCATGTCTTCATTTTCATTTGTTTCAAGAAAAAAATTACACGGCCTTCTTCTTTGACATACTGGTGTTCAAGGTAAAGATTGTTTCATTTCCATCTTTTAGGCCATGGGATCCTGGAAGCTCTATCTACTGGTTCACCTGTAAAGTTATCTGGGGATTAAAAGATTAAGAATTTACCCCGGACGTTCTAAGCTGGCTGCGTTATGTCTGTGGTTCTAAGACTTCTAAGCAGGATGCTTATCTTGGCTCCAGCTAAAATGAGAGAAACCTCTAGGCACTCACCCAGATCCTAGTGGCCAGAAATTCAGAGTCCAGTGGTGATTACCAAAGGCCGAGGAAGGGCTGACTGAGCAATGGGCACTAAGTTACCATTCGCGGGGGTAGAAGTTTCTAGTGTGCTATTTGTTACACAGTCCTCCCAGACAAGGGTTTATTTATCACATCATCTAATGACATCATACTTACATTGTAACAAGTGCCCGTGGCATTCAATATGGGAGCATGCTGTACAGGTGTGTAGTCTGTGTGTGCAGTAGGCTGTATGGTTTAGGTTTGTGTAAGGACACCTATCTGCCACCACGAAGGGCTGTGTGGCTGTAATGTGTCTGCATCAAGTTCACACTCATGTGAGTGTGTTCGTTTAATCTTCAAGGCGGCCATTCACCTCAATGCAATCCAAGAAAGTAGTACATAAATGCCAAAAAAAAAAAACAAAAAAAACCAAAACGCTATGCTGAAAATAGCTATTTAACACAGAAAGGCTAGAATAGAACAAAAAAATGATAGCAGAAAACAAAAGACAGAAATAAACCCTACAATGTTATTTGTATGAAGTGTAGGTTGATTAAACATGTGTAAAAATATTACGATGTGCTATCTAAGGTATGCGAGATGAAAGTGGGGGAAAAACAATACACCACACAAATAATAACAAAAGATAGGTCATTTTACATAGACTAGTCTTTAAGATGGAAGTTCTTACAAAAGGAATAGGAGCAAAGAATACCGGGGGAAAAAACAAAACAAAACAGAAAGAAGAAAATAATAAAGACTAGAGATGGGGCTGGAGAGATGGCTGAGCAGTTAAAGCACTTGCCTGCAAAGCCTGATGGTCTGGGTTCAATTCCCCAGACACACAAAGTGGCGCAGGCATCTGGCATTCTTTTTTTAAAAATATTTTATTCATTTTTCAAGGGGAGAGAGAGAGAGAGACAGAGAGAGAGAGAGAGAGAGAGAGAGAGAGAGAGAGAGAGAGAGAGAACCAGGGCCACCACCTAGTGGGTCTGGCTTATATGGGTCCTGGGGAACTGAACCCGGGGCCTTAGGCACTGGAGGCAAGTGCCTTAACCGCTGAGCCATCTCTCCTGCCCATCTGGCATTCTTTATGCATTGTTTGGAGGCCCTGCTCACTCTCTTTATCTGTCTCTTTCTCTCTCATATAAAATAAATGAAACATTTTTAAAAGACTAGAAAAAATATGAATGAAAACGACAGAATTAAAAGCTGGAAAAGATTCTGGGCATGCTGGTGGGTGACTGTCCTCCGTCTCCTTTGTCTTCCTTTTTGGCACCCCTCAAGTACCAGGCACACGCGCTCAGCGCATGGCGCTTTAGCAAGTTTAGAACAACAGAAAATACCAGACAACAGGCACAGCCAGGTTTGAGACCCGCTCAGAGGCAGGCTGCTGCCTCGTGTCATTCTGCCCCTGGCCTCCACCAGAGAGGCTCCATTTCACCTTCAGAGGACCCACGGTTCTGCAGCCGCTCACCTGTCTCGCTCTTTCCCTGCTAGTGCAGCCTTTCCGCCTTCCTCCCAGCTAGCCTCGGTTCTGTTTCCTAGCCCTTCCCACCTTTTCTCCCTCCTTCCATCCCTCTTTTTCTTCCTTCTTTCCATCCTGCAGTGTCTGAGGCATTTTCAGCGTCTCATAGCACCTTGATGAACAGGGATGTTGGACAAGGCATGTCTACTTGTCTATAGAACTCGAGCCCCCCACGCGGTCCTATGTAGAAAGAGGCTGGGCTGTGCTAAGTCCTCTTGCCCATTCTCAGAACAAAGGCCTAAAGAAAATAACGCCATTAAGACTCCCTTGAGACTTGTTTCGAGCTCCCCATCATTTTGCCCAAGGACCCTCTTTCTAAGGAACCCACCACCATGGGGATCATTGGACTTGGTGCTTTCTCTAAGGAATTGTGTCAGTTCCCTTGAAAGGTACAAGGAGTTTGCTTTCAATGAAGGAACAGGGGGAGAGCAGTTTGGGTGGTGGTCAATCCTTGGTGGCTGTGGTCCTCTACAGGTCGGTGGATGAGGGCCGGAGGGAAGGTGTGGGCACTTACCATTTGCCCATGGCCTTGACTGTAGTAAGGATGGTTTTCCGACGTAGGATGACGGGTGTGCTCTGCCATCTGCTCCCGTTGCCCAAGCTCACAGGGAATCTAGCAATGGGTCACGTGGGACAGGAGAACCCTGTAATGAGTGTTAGCTGGGAGCTCATGCCTCTGCAATTAAATGAAGGCTCTGTAGGTGAGAATTTATGCAACACTTTTAATTAAGATGATGGCAGGGGGTTGGAAAGAACCTTAGTAAGTGATGCTAGGGAACTGATGACGCCTTCCCTTCTTCTCCCTGGAAAAACCAGGCTCTGGCTACTAATTGGTGTAATTAGCAGGTAAAAGTGAAAAGTATTTCACTCTCCCCTCCTTTCTTCGGCTTCAGAGCACCTGGGCTCTCTGCTCTGATTGTTTGCGCTCCCCTTCTCTCCTCTATGAAGCATTTGGAGGGCTTCACACTTTTCAGACAGTTGTTAAGAGCCCGAATCCTGCCCTCAAGGGGCTGCACCATCTGGCCCTGTGTGAAGCAGAGAGTTAAGGTTAGTCTGGTTTGTATGTATTTTCAGGAAGTTCTTTTATCTGAAGTTTGAACTCACACTTGATAAAGGGCTCTCATCTTTTTTTTTAAGAAGGCAACCCAAAAAACGAAGCAGAAGGATGTGTTGCTATGGGAATTACTGAATGAAAAAAATTTACTTTCTACTATACCAACTGATCAAGGAGAAGGAAGAAAGAAAACCTCTCAATAGGAAAGAATCAAGAGGAGACAAAGATGTGAAGAGTAATTAACAATAATTAAAAATAGTCATGAAGGATTTCTCGAAGGAGGTTTGACAGAGGTGGCTGTGTCATTGTCACTCCTTCCTTGAGGTTCAAGAGAGCTTGTGAGGGAACCTAAGGGCTGGAAGCTGCAGCCCCTGGTTTGAGTCCCTGCAAAGGACAGGGAGACATTTTGAGATCTGTGTGGAAAGTGCTCACAGAGGGGCTTTTGAGGCCATGTTGATTAAAAGTTCAAAAGCTGAAACGAGTTTCTTTGGAAAATCCCAAGTCCAGTACATTTCAGAGCAAATACTGGCTCAAGGTGCTCTATTAACATGGGGCTGGGGAGGTGGCTCGGTTGGTACCAGAGTTCCAGTCCCAGCACCCACACAAGTGCAACCGTGGCGGTGTGTGAGGGCAGAGACGGGAGGGTCCCTGGCTGCTCAGGCTCAGTGTCAGATCCTGCCTCACAAAGTAAGGTGGGGAGTCAGTGAGCAAGACGCCTTCCTACGTGCATGCATAAATGCCTACTATGCACACCGACATACACCAAGCAGAATTTGGTGTTAGGACATGGCTCATCTGAAGCTCCTTTACATACTGTTAGGAAATAATTGGTTTCAAAATGTTTTCTTTCTTCTGATTTCATTCTAATTACATAGCCCTTAAATATGGTACAGAGTACGCCTGGTAGTAATTCATTGCCCTAATAACGAGTGCCTCTCTCTCTCTCTCTCTCTCTTTTGAGGTAGGATCTCACTGTAACCCAGGCTGACCTGGAAGTCACTATGTGTCTCAGGCTGGCCTCAAACTCACAGAATCTTTCTACCTCTGCTTCCCAAGTGCTGGGATTAAAGTTGTGCTCCACACGAGTGGAAGACTGATGGTTGGGACATTTGTCGTGTCCTCAGGCGCCACGTGTAAGGATTCAACCATCTATGGAGCAAAAATATCTGGAGTAAAATAGTTCTGTATTTAACACATGCAGACCATTGTTTTTCATTGTTTCTTTAACAGTACAGTGTAACAACTATTTGGTGACCTTTGGAAAACACTAGGGGAATGTGCCTAAAACTAGGACTATTTGGGCAGTTGGCATTCTGGGCTCTCCTATAACCACGTGAGCATGACCGAGGTGAGATCATCTCCAGGTACCTCAGCTGACAGGTGAAGTTTCTGACAGGCAGAAAGAGCTGCGAGGCAGCCTCTGAATAGGAGGCATCATGGAGCAACACAACACAAAATAGACACCGACATTGTTGGTGAAAATCATGGCTCCCTTCAGACCTCCCGAGTCACGTGCACGATGCTAGAGTTTGGGAAGCGCTGAAAAGAAGAATTATCTTTTATGGGCAGCCAGGGCCACACACCGTAAGAAGCTGTATTCCTGTGAATCCTGCTGCTACACAGGGGACCAAAGATGAGCACAACATTTTGGGGGTGACACTAAAACTATAATATTAGATATGAGTAAGTTATCCGTAAGTTATGGCCGGGGCCTAGAGAAATTCAGGTATGATGGTCTCTGGATTAATCAGCATTATGTCAAGAGAGGTCTTTGCTCTCCCGGTTGAACAGGGAGAAACTTCTGGTGAGTACCACACAAAGACATGTCTGTGGTTCCCTTGAATTTCTGTTATCTGAAAGATGCATTATTCTTGTGACCACCTGCTAGCTTACAGTGGATTTTCAGTAACCAGAGAATCAGACTATACTCCAGAGAGAAAGGAAAGCGGGTGCTGTCTTCCCTCTGCAAGGGAAGACGTCTGCCTGAGTTCAGGGTGACTCACCCACAACTGAGCGATTTGTCACAGAGGCAGGACTTGAACCCAAAGCTTCTGACCCTGAGTTCTCGTGACACGTGGCTTTGGTCTCTCAGCCATGGGGCCAGTCCGGTGAGGTAGAGGAGGAAGTGAAGGACGAGTGGCTTCCTGTGGTCCCACTGAGAGCTGACTTTGCCACCACTGAGAGAGCATGGTCTCTGGTCGGATGTGACCATGTATGCTCCAGACTGGTGACTGTAAGGGGGGCGCACTGGGAATTGCTCTTGCAGCAGGAAGGTCTGATGAACTATCTGTGACTCCAAAAACAGTGTCTGCTGAGAATGAACTGGATCCAGAAGACACCTGGGACTCTCAGAAGTGGCTACAGAAATACGGCCTGAAGGCCCAGAAGCTGTCGTTCTATGACGCCGTGGCCGACTGCTCCTTCCGCCACGCTGATGGACTGATCGACATCAGAGCCAAACCCGAGGACAAGGCTGTGCGGACCAGCGCCGTAAGTGG
This sequence comes from Zapus hudsonius, assembly GCA_004024765.1. Taxonomy (NCBI): domain Eukaryota; kingdom Metazoa; phylum Chordata; class Mammalia; order Rodentia; family Dipodidae; genus Zapus; species Zapus hudsonius. The sequence goes on from PVHP010018859.1 coordinate 18,189, forward strand.
GGCCTTCCCTGATCCCTCAGATAGAAGCCAAGACGGCGCCATGTTGGAAGACAGTGGGGAAGGAATAATGTTGGGTTTCCATGAAGAAAGGCACCCCTTCACTTGCCACTTTATTCTTCTCTGGTTCCCATGAAAGCAGAAATCAAGTCTTTACAAAGAGATCATGTTTATCTCACAATTGGGAAACATGATATCAGGTGACCACTCTCTATTTGGCCTTTGGTGAGGGTCCCCTGGCTGTGTCACAGCATGGCAGGGAAGCCGGAAGAGACGTGACCACATGCAGTGCGTTGGATGAGTTGACCTTTTAGCAACGGCCTCTGAGGACTCAGTCTGCCAGACCAGCACTGATTCCCTTCTGACCCTCCATGAGTCCTCACTTAAAATTTAGATTTATTTGATTTGCAGGGAGGGAGGTAAGGAGGGAGGAAGACAGAGAGAAAGAACGAGAATATGGGCACACCAGGACCTCTAGTCGCTGCAAACCCCAGACACATGCACCACTTGTGTTTTACGTGGGCGCCGGGGAACTGAACACAGGTTGTTAGGTGGTGCAGGCAAGTGCCTTAACCACTGAGCCACCTTTCCAGCCCCCAAGACTTCACCTTTGAAAAGTTCTCCCACATCATGACGTTGCCACACTGGGGACCGAACATCTGGCACATGAACTTCGGGGACACTCACTCTCAGATTGTTTCTGAGCCATAGCACTAGATTTAAGTAATTATACAGAAGCCCAGACCTATAGAAATCCAGGCAGCATGAGTCAAGAGAGGTCCTTTGTTCTCCCCTGTTGACCAGAGGGAGAAACTGCTGGGAGCCGGAAGGACAGGCATTCCTGTGGTTCTTTTGAACTGGAACTCTCTTAACGAGACATTATTCAGTGGACAGTGGATTTCCAATAAATGTGAACTCACATTGTCGGAGGGTTAGAGCATGAGTACACCAAACAACTTGGAAATCTCTGGTTTCATTGGTCCAAAAGAAGCTCATGGAAACATTGTTTCTTATATTGCCTGACTCTGGCTCCCAAAGAAGGCAGTCCCCAGCACCAGAACTCTCCAGACCCCGACGTCCTGCATATGAGTCAGTAGGTCTGAGGGGGATCATGATTTTGTGTCAATAATGCCTTGGCCCATTTTGTGTTATAGCAAATTATCTGAGGCTGGGACTTTTATAAAGAAAAGATTTGGGTTTTTTTTAGCTCATAGTTCTGGTGGTCAAAGAGCGTGGTGGGGACCGCATGCTGTGGTAACTCAGGGTGGAAATGTGGGCACAGGGGGACGAGCACATGGGTGATCATGAGACAGAGGGAGGCTGGCTTTCTTTGGAACACCCACTCTTGGGGTAACTGAGTCCAGTTCTGAGCAACCTAGCTCACTTCAGCAAGAAGTGTTCATGTCTTAATGACCCAAGGACACTGTCCTATTGGAGACCAAGGGTCACAATGGCGGGAGAAGCTGTCTTCAGCCCAGAGCACAGTGCGATACCCAGGTGCGGGTTGCATTGTGAGCGATGCTCCTGGAACCATAGACCTGACACCAAGCCTGTCCACGTGTGCAGAGACTACGTGGAAACAGCACCGGGAGAAAATGAGTCAAAGACACGGGTGTCAAGTGGGAGCAGTGCTGGTGTGTCATTCAGAGAGCAGACCAGGGAGCCGCGCGGGGAGGGAGATGAGGGGCCTCTGGTGCTCTCGAAGGTTGTTATTCAGGGTCAAGGTCATTGCTAAGATGCGGCTACTCTAGTCTGACCACTGAGAGAGCGCCCCTTCCCCCCTTCCCCACGAAGGCTGCTTTCTTTGCAGCCATGTGGCCTTGTGTTCTGGCCTTCTTTCCCCTGTGTGTTGACAGTGGATTGCGGGAGGAAAGTATCGAAATTGAATTAGAAAAATGCAGACGGCACCCAGGCTTGTGTGCTGCGCAGATCTCATTTGCGTCTCTCCTCCCCCAGCTCAGTGACCGTAAGAACGTAAGAACGCTGGCCTACACGCAGCTCTAGATGTTTAAAAATCTTAGTTCTGGTCCATTTTCGCCTCACGTGCCGTGCGTAGCTTGTGGCCATGTGGCAGGCCCAGGGCTGGCTCTTGTACTGATTTCCTTATTCTTCTCAATGATTTTCAATGAAATGATCCACAGCCAGTTTGAAGAATGGTGCTTGTAAAAGGAGAATTTTCCCTCAAAATTCCTGTGCTGAAGAATCCCAGTGAGGTAGCAGTTGAGAGTTGACTAGGTAGCAGAGCATCCTCTTTCCCAAACATTAATAAAGAGAACTTGTGTTTTAGAACTGATGGCCCAGATTGAATTCCTCCTAAAGCTGTGACGTGTGGAAAGGTGTGGGACACTCTTAGGCTGAGACCATCGATGGGGGGGGGGACATGTGACTGGAAACCCTGCTGATCTTCTCCGTTCATCAGTGCCTTCACCACACCCTTGACCTTGTTGTTATAAATAACTGCAAACATAACCCACAGTTCGGAAGGTTCCATTCTCTGATCACTCTTCTAGGACTCTCCTCTCTGCCCTGCGTCCACCTAGCTGTCAACAACCCCATGGGGACACGCGGGTGCTTACGGATACTGCTTTGCCTGTCCTCTCCCTCCCACAAGTCCTCAAGTAACTTGTTCCTCCCTTCGATCACTTCACTCATTCAGCACAACCCCCATGCTGGCATCTCTGGCCTGACCGGATGCTGGGCGAGTCTGGAGGCAAGGACACAGACGGTAGGCCTCACCTACCCTCAGTGTGGCCTCGACCTTCAGTGGGGCTCTGTGTTACCCAGCAAGCACTTGGGCTTCCATCCTCACAATGTCTACCTTCTCCTCACTGCTCGCTCTCGGCAGGTGAGCCTGCTTCCCCATCAGCTCCACAGCCACCACAGCCTCTGCACCTGGATGCTCCGCCCTCGTGTCTCCTTTGCGCAGGAAGGATCGTCCTTGCTCCTGCCTACACGTATGCTCATCTTTTCTCTCTCAGTGTTACCCTAATCTCTAGAATGTTCTGTCAACCTACAATCATGTATTTGTATGCCATTTAAAAAAATATTTTATGAGAGAGAGAAAGGGTGTATCACGGACTCCAGCCTCTGCAAACGAACTCCAGATGCATGCACCACCTTGTACATCTGGCTTCCATGGGTTCTGGGGAATGGAACCCGGGGCCTTAGGCTTTGCAGGCAAGCGCCTTAACGCTGAGCTGTCTCTCCAGCCCGTGTGTTATTTTGACAGTATGCATGCATCTGATAGATTTCTCCTACCTCCACTCTTCGTTTTCCACGCGTGAACTCCTGTTCCATATGAGTGGGGCTTTATTCATTTCTGCCTCTGGCTCTGCCTCACTTGTTCCGTTCTTCTCTTCTTTAAGACTCGGCTCTTCCGAAGGACTTCTAGGCCCCTTTCTCCAGCCTTCTGTTCTCTCCCCACACCATTTTAAGTCCACTTCAACGAGGCAGCAGCCTCGCGTCTCCATGAAAACTTGCTCTTTCCAGGCACAAGTGAATAGTTAAAGCCAGAGGTAAACGCCCTGTCTGTCTGTCTCTGCCTCTCCCTTGTTCATTGGTTTGCTTCCCCTCCTTCCCTCCCTTCTTCCCTCTCTTCCCTTCTTCTTTCTTTCGTTTTGGACAGGGTCTCAAACCTTGTAACCCAGATTGGCCTCGCACTCACCATCCCCTTGCCTCAGCCCCCCATGTGCCCCCTTGCCCGGCTCTTATTCTCTGTGTGAACCGTTGTCAGGATTTGGTTACTTCTTTCACTTCTCCTGCTCACAGAAGGTTTTCCTTCTTTGCTCCTGGCTGTGCTTTCTCAGTCTCCCGTGCTGCTTCTCTTCTCTGTTCCTGACCTCTCAGTGCTGGGGGTCTCAAGGCCGCAGCCGGGGTCCTGTTCTCTACACTCGTTCCTTCACTCAGTGACCTTGTCCAGTGCACGGCCTTCGTTGCTTTGTGCCTGCTGGTGACTTCCTCCTAAATGCAACACGTCTCTGGCTACCTGCTACGACAGGGGGGAGTCCAGCAGGCCCATGACCTTGCCGTGTCACAAGCTCAGTCTTTGGTTTCCCTAGCAGAGCATTCTCTGTTGGCTTCCCCTCGATGTACCGCAACTCCATCCTTTCTTTCCCTGTGGCTGAAAACTCCAGAAGCAGTCTTTTTAAAAACAATTATTTATCTGAGAAAGAGAGAGAATGATTGGAAGACCTATGGCCACTGCATATGAAACCCAGACACATGCGCCACTTTGTGCATCCAGCTTCACATGCTACCGGGGCCTGTGAGCTTGCAAGAAGAACCGGCTCCCCAACCCACCCCAGAACCATCTGACTCCTCTCCCTTTCTCAGGCTCACAGATATTGCTCGTAAAATCCCATCAGTTAAGTCTTCAAAAATGTCTGTCTTTCAGGATGTGACCACTTCTCCCCATTGCCTCAGATTGATCTCCTGACTCTACTCTGCCCTTGACTGAGAACCAGGGCTATCCAGTAACGTCCCAGATCAGAAGGGCTGCTTTCTTCATAAGGAAGATTGAAAGAGTTAAAGAGGCTAAGAAAGCTCCTTTCTCCCTCAGAGAGCCAGTGTCCCTTCTGTCAGCTGTAGGGCTCTACGGAAACCTTTATTTGCCTGAGAAATTTCTGTAAGACCCTGGGTATATAGACCTATAAACTAGGCATACAAAGCAAACATTTACTGATCATAAAAAATAAAATAATAGTTTTTAAACATTTTTGGTATACCTATGATTTTACTATTTACTAAAGATGAAAGCGAATTTGCATGCTAATGAGATGGGTGTGCTTGTTCTTTTTACATAAATAATTAAATCTTGTTACTGCAAGACTTAAAGCATCTCGGATGCTTTTCAGCATTGATTATTTATATTTTATAATTCCCAATGCTGAGAACCCAGCTACACAGAAAAGCACAGTCCAAAATGACAGAAGTATGTTTAGGGCCATTGCAGAAGTTGTTGAAGATGTTGTTCTCATGCCAAGGCGAAATTCAGTTGAAGATTTTTGTAGTGACTCAAGTCAGTAAACTCAAAGAGCAATTTTTAAAATGAAACACTTCAACACAACACAATCCAAAGATATACTAATTTGCTACTTAAATACTGAGGAGTAACAATAGGCAAATATTAAGTTTTTATTTTCTGTAATTAAACTCTTAGGTTCTGTAGGAGCAAAACACTTTGCAATTCAGAGCATATGATGATTCCAGATCTGAGTCAGCGGACACGAGAGCCTCACAGCAAAGTATGCTTAGAGTCTGTGCAGAAGCCAGGCTGTAGAGAAGGCTCGTGGGGCAACCTGGGTGCACACACGCAGACAGCTCAGTTCATTACACACTTGATCCTGAGTTTGGTCATTAAGTGTTATAAACCCCTTATTGTTGCCTCCTTATTTTATTTTTCACCACTTTGGCATTCAGTTCTGCAACTCTCTGGGCCATAGTTTAAGAAGCTGTGCTCTGCGGGCTCTGTCTTTGCATCTTTGCAGCTTCATCTCTTTCTCTTCTTGTTTGCTTTGCTGATCTCCCCAAAATTCTGTCAGCCTGCCAGGCAAACTTTGAGCCCCAGGATTTTGGACTTGTGTCTAACTTCTTCTGGGTCTGTGGCTCCTCAGGGTTTTCTTCTTACTTTACCTTTCCTGTCCTTCCTCAGCTGACTCTACTCTGCTTCCTGATGTTATTTTTTCCTCCATAGCAGTTGTTATCTGACTGACTCTTCCTCTTTGGGGTCTGGTGCCTAGGAGAGCAGCAGGCTTTATGACAGCATCCTGTGGGGCTGGGCTCTTGTCCCCGGGCCGTTCTGTATGTTCCAGTAGAAGCTGTTAGAGATCTTGGGTGGGATTCTTGACTATTTTGTATCATTTGCGGTGGGAGTAGCAATGGCAAAGGGTTTTCTGTCACGATCACAAGTCTCACTTTCCCCAATGGTCTCTTGACCTTCAAGTTCACGTGGGCTTTATTTTCTTCGCTGGGACTTGCCCAGTTCTGACATCTCAACACGCAATAACATTATCTGATGCTCCACATCACTAATTCCCAGTCTTTTTCCTTTCTCAACCTCCCTTGCCTCCCTCTCCCTTCCATCTCCCCCCTTCTGCTGGAATCATTAGCTTCTCTAAGGCACAGGTGTCTTTCCGACCTTGACCATGATCTCGAGCACAGGACTGCATATGGAACAGATACCAGAATGTGTTTGTTGAACTTAAAATTGAATGATCTCGCAGAGGTGATGTGTGTGAGGAGCTGTAGAAATAAGGCAGAGATGGAGGTGCCATCTGGCACTTATTTTCGTGGTATATTAGTTACTTTTCTCCTGGCTGTGACGCAGTGCCCAGTGAAAGCAAGCTAAGGGAGGAAGGGTTTATTTTGGCTCACAGTTGGCGGCTATCGTCAGCATAGTGGGGAAGGCGTGGTGGCGGGAACATGAAGCTGGTCACTGCATATGCAGACAGGAAGCAGGGAGCCAGGAATGCTGGAGCTCAGCTGGCTTCCTCTTTTTTTCATTTAGTCTGGAACCCCAGGCATGGAAGTGTGTCATTCACAGTTAGGGTCACTAGATTAGTCACCTAATCTAGTAACTGTCATAGTCATGGTCAGAGGGCTGTCTCCCTCTAAATGTCAGTTGAGATTAACCACCACAAGTTCACTCATTGTCAACTTAACATCCAAACACACCACTTTAAAGCACAATTCTACATGCCCCGTCCCCCTAGGCTCATGGCTAATCATTTAGTCCAACTTCAAAAGTCCCCTGAATCTTTACCAGTTCCAACACTCCTCGACAGTAAAAGTGCAGAGCCTCTTCTGAGACTCTGGTGGTCTCTTAACTGTGATACTGTACAATCAAAATACAAGCAGGGCCAGAAAGATGGCCCAGCAGTTAAAGGCGCTTGCTTGCAAAGCCTGCTAGCCTGGCTTCAGTTCTCAAGCTACCCATATAAGACCGATGCAAAAAATGGGTGCAAGCATCTGGAGCTTGCAGTGGCAAGAGGCCCTGGCATGCCCATATATACACATACAAACATAAACAGATAAATTTAAAAATACAAGTTACATACTTCCAACATACAAAGGCACAGAGTATATGTTTTTATTCCAATAGAAAAAAATGCAGGGTATTTATAGACAACTTCACATGGCTGGGATGGACATCCAAACCAGGCACAGTTTAGCGGAGGAAGGGATTTCTTTCAGGCTTACAGATCCAGGGGAAGTTCCATCAATGGCAGAGAAGCTGCTTCCATACGTCCAAGCAAAGAGACACAACCCAACAGCCAGCAAACACCAAAAGCAGCAAGTACAAAATTCCACCAGGGCTCAGACTGCTCTGCACACCTCTGGTCTGGAAATCAGATCTGCCCCCAAACACTTGGACTCCAAGATCCACCCCCGGCGACACCTCCTCCAAGTGACAAGCTTTAATAGAACACCCGAGTCTATGGGGACATCCATTCAAACTACCGCAGGGGCATAACAAGGAAAGGCTGGACCAAAGCAAGACAAAAGCCCAACAAGGTAAACCCCAAATCCTGTAGGTCCATGTCCGGCATCCAGGGCTCATGATGGAATCCACTGGGCTCCAAAGGGTGTATGGAGCCTCATCCCTTGCTCTGCTGCCTGCAGCACAAATAACCTGGTTTATGCTGGGCCTACAGCTTTCCTCAGTGACCATCCTATGTCCCTAGCATCTCCAACATCTTGGGGTCTCCATTGCAACTCAGTGTTTGCCTCCCCACCTTCATGCAATGGTTTCTGCGGAGACTCCAGCTCTGCCACACATTGCCTGGCTTTTAACAGAAACCTGGGTACAAGCTTTCATGCCTATAAAGTCAGCAAGCCTATGGACAATCCTTCCATGTGCTGCTCAGGGCATAGCCTGCCCCCCACCCCCTTAGACCATGGTTGCATTGGTCTCTGTGAGCTTGTAGACTAATCCTGGGGAAGTCCTACCTTAGGAGATTTGTTTTTCTTTTTAAGCAAGAAAACTCCTTCAACAGCATTCTCAGTTTAGGTTCTTTCCTTTCAGATGACCTTTTTCTTTTCACTAAAAGGAGCCTACAGTGAGGAGGGTCTAACCCCCGCACTTTTCCTAGAGACCTGTGCAGAGCAGGTTTCTCTTTAATGGCACTGATCTCTTTAACAATTGCTTTCTCAGCACCAGTTGTGTTTGCAGCTTTAACCTCTCCCTGTTCCCACCAACTCACACATTTGCCTATTTGTTTTACTCCCTTGTTGCTGTAGACTTGAATCAGAGCCGTGAGCAGTGATCATGGCACAGCATGAATGCTGTCTGTCTTCACGTATCTTCTGCTTTGGAAAGCAGCTCATTCAAGTTGTCAGAGCACAAAGAACATCCAAGCCTCAGGATGCAGACAAATCCTGTGTCCCAGCCAAGTTCCCAAAGCATCCCTGTTCCCTGCACGGTTCACGTTTCTCAGCATTCTAGTCTTCCAAAGTTCCGCTGAAAAGATTCATTAAGTCTGCTTACTGCTTTCAGCCTTCTTAGGCTTTTTTTTAGCCCAAAGTTTCAAACTGTTTTACATTCCTCCCACACATCAGCTCTAAAGGTCAGTGAACTACATGGCCAAGCTTATCATAGCTCTACTTCTTGTTACCAAATTTCTGTATTGGTTCCATTTCTCCTGCTGTGACAAAAACCCTGACAAAAGCAGATGAAGGAAGGAAGGAAGGAAGGAAAGAAGGAAGGAAGGAAGGAAGGAAGGAAGGAAGGAAGGAAGGAAGGAAGGAAGGAAAGGTGCAAGGGCATGGTGACAGGAACATGAAGCAGAGCAGAGCAACCTGTCAGGAAGCAGAAAATGATGTCTGCCGATGCCCAGCTAGCCTTCAGGCTGGGGCCCCAACTACAGAAAGGTGACACCCAGTTATGTGACTCTCTTCATCGATAATCGGCACAGACAAGCCCAAGGTGATGGTTTATATCGTCGGTTTCATAGCACCTGGATTCTCCTTTGAGGATTGTGTAGATTAGGTTAGCCTCTGTGTATGTCTGAGAGGGATTATTTTTATTAGGTTAATTAAGGAGGAAAGACGACCTTAATTATGGTGGCACTGTTCCATGGGCTGGGATCCTGTTTGAAAGCCCTGCTTTCTCTGTGTCTCACTGAATGTGACCAGCTCCTGCCTCCATGATGGACTGTGAACATGGAACTGCGCGCTGAAGTAAACCCTTCTTCATTTAGACTGATTTTTAAATTTCTGAGAGCATTATTTGTGTGTGTGTTGATGTGTATAGGTGCGTGCATGTGGAGGTCAAAGAACAACGTTGAGGGGTCTGTGCTCCACCTTCTTTGAGACAGGGTCTTTTGCTGCTGCAAATGAATTACCAGACTGCAGACAAATGTCAGACTAATTGGGGCTAATGAGCTTCTGATTCTTCTGGCTCCACTTTCCATGCCATAAGTGCCCCTTTACTTTCAGCTTTATGTGGGTGCTGGGGAACTGAACCTGGCTGGCAAGCTTTGCAAGCAGGAGCCTTCACCTGTTGAACCATCTCCTCAGCCCCTGAACTAATTTTTATGAGGTATTGATAAACCTCGACATCAGGATGTCATCTAGGTAATCCTAGAGCCAATCAATCAACAATCAAGGTTGGTCATTACAGGTTTTTGGTGACCTTATTATTAGAGTTTTGGGACAAAAGGTTCAGCTCTGAGGGCCCCAATAGAATAGACTCAGCCTCTTCCCAATACTCCAATTAAGGAGGCAGCGGTAAATATCCAGAGAAAGGAGAGGTGATCAGAGTTGCTGCTGGCCATATTGGGAAGTCTATCCCTGGGGTTCTGACGTTCAAGCTTTATGTTTACATAGAGCAAGGCTCATGCAGAGGGCAAGATTGCTGTGTAGTTAGGCAGGCCTGCTGATTGCTGCCTCAGTTCTGGTTCTGCAGGTGCTTTGAAAAACTTCTCACTGCCCTTGTGAAGAGGGGCAGTCTGGTGGCACTCCTGCATGGGGCTGATCTCATTGTGGGGTCATTCCTGGAATCCATGGTGATTGCAGGGGCCTTGAGGGTGGAGGGCTCTGGAACAAGATGTTGCTCAGTAAGATGCCTCAGTTGCTCTTATCTTTGGTCCTTTAGCCCTGAAGGGAAATGCGGTATTTTGGTATTTCCAGGTGATAAGCAGACACATTTAGAGGTCATCATGCCTATTAGCACAATTAAGCAGACAACTGACCCAAAGTGAAGGAGACAGATCCACAATGGAGGCAAAGATGCCAAGCTTTCTCCTGCTTTCAGTTACTTGTGGGCCCTCGTGAGGAGCCAGTGCTCTCCACAGAAGCGGTTTCTGAGAAGCTGTCCTCGCTCTGACCTTGTCCTTTCCTTAGGAGACCAACAAGAAGACAGTCCATGCCAAGTACTGCAGCAGGTTTGTCCACGCCCCCTGGAAGGATGGGAGCTTGGTCCACGTGAGCATCACCAAGGAGAAATGCAAATGGTACAGTGAGAGGGTCCACGGAGCCCTGGCCAGGATCCAGAGGAGGTTGGTACATTTGGAAGCTGGTGAAAGTGGTCTCCTGAAACGGATGTCTGCCTGATTTTTTGGTAAAAGTTCAACTGAGAGAAGTACCCAATAGATAGTTAAATTAAGGCAGGTAGATGCCTAGTAGAGGGATAGCTGGGTCCATTGGTAGTTCTATGTCCATTCTGTCTAGAAGTCTCCACAGTGCTTTCCATAGCGGTTGAACAAGTTTGCAATCCCACCAGCAGTGAATGAGGGTTCCTTTTTCCCCGCATCCTCGCCAGCAACGATTGTTGTTGGTTTTCTTTATGATTGCCATTCTGACAGGGGTGAGGGGATATCTCATTGTGGTTTTGATTTGCATTTCCCTGATGCTTAAGGATGCTGAGCACTTTCTTAAGTGAGTCAAGGCCATTTGTGTTTCCTCCTCCGTGAATTCTCTGTGAAGATCAGTGCCCCATTTTGTGAGGGGGCATTTTGGGTTTTTGCTATTAATTTTTTTGAGTTCTCTGTAGGTTTTTGAAATTAGGCCTCTGTCAGAGTTGTGGCTGGCAAAAATCATTTCCCAATTTGAAGGGGGTCTGTTGGTTTTGAGTGTGGTTTGTTTGTCTGTACAAAAGCTTCTGAGCCTGAACAGGTCCCAT
>PVHP010018860.1:0-32603 GCA_004024765.1 Zapus hudsonius
TTGCCAGAGTTTGGCACACCTTCCTGCCGCTGTTTGCAGTGCTGTGGCAGAGGTGATGTCCAGCCCTCTGCTCATGCCGTCGTTTTCCCTGCCAGAATGGAGTCTCCCCTCGAGTCCGTAAGCCAAATAAACCCATTCCTCCACAAGCCGCCTTTGCTTGGGTTCTTCCTAAGCAGCAACTAGAAAGCTGACTGCAACAATGTCCATGAGAGAAAACTCATACATGAAGGTTCATGGAAACTTTTCTTATATTATCCAAAAGAGGAACCAAGCCAAATCCTCGAAATAAATGAAAGAATCAACAAACTGCCGTATATGCACACTGAAATTCTAATAAGCAATGCAGAGACATAAACTATTGATCACATTGTAATTAGCACAAATCTCAAAGTAATTATATGGAGTGAAAGAATCAGACTAAAATTTAATGTATAATATATGATGTCATTGATACGAAATTCTGGAAAACTGGAACTAATTTATATCTACAGAAAGGAGATCTATAGTTGTGTCAGGGAAGGGAGGGGGAAGAAAAGAGAGAGAAAAGAAAGGAAGGAAGGAGAGGAAAAATAAAGGAAGGAAGAAGGGAGGGATAGAAGGAGGGGCAGGCCAGCTGGTGGCATTTCAGCCACCATCAGGAGAAAGAAGGTAAATGGGGCGTGGGGCCAGACTATAAACTCTTAAGGTGCTGGTAGCCTATTTTCTTCAGCAAGGCTTTACCTCTAAAAGGTTCTACAACCTTCCCAAATAGTGTCACCAGTTAGGAACCAAGTATTCAAATAAATACCTTAAACTCTGGGGGACATTTTACATTCAAACCATAACATTCTGCCCCTGGGCCTCAGAGGCTCACAGCCACCTTATGATGCTGTGGTTAAGACTATCAACTTCACAGGACCTAGAATCCCTGGAAATGAGCCTCCAGGCATGCTGAGGAGGCTTTATCTTGACCAGGTTAATGAGGTGGAAGACCCACTTTAACTGTGTGGCCCCATTTCCCAGGCTAGGAAAGGGAGAAAGCTAGCTGAGTGTGAGCAGTCATCACTGTTCCCTGACTGCTTCATGCTTCGGCTGCCATGTTCCCCACCATGGCAGACTGCAACCTCACACTGTCAACCAAAATAAACCCTTCCTTCCAACTTGCTTTTGTCTTGAATTTGGTAGCAACAATAAGAAAGTAACTAAAACAGAAATTTGGTACTGAGCGTAGGCACTCACAGCTAGGAAGCAGAGAGCAAACAGGATGTGGGGCCGGCTATAAAAGCCTTAAGGCCTGCCTTAGTGACCTATTTTTTTCCCAGCAAGGCTGTACCTCCTAGAATTCCTTCTCAAACAGTACCAGCTGGGGCCAAAGTGGTAAAAGGCATGAGCCAGTGGGGGACATTTTACATCCAAACCACAACACCTGTTATAAATAGTTTGACTTTATTTTGGTAAAAAGAAAATACGCATGCATATTCATGCAATAGGGAGAGGGAATTACACCAAAGGGTTGAAAATACATTTTTCTGCCCTTTTTCCTTTCTTTCTCTTCATCCTGCTCATCTTTATTTCTGATTTATAACATGTGATTTTCAAAACACAACATGCATTATATGTGTAAGAAAAAAATAATAATATTGATAAAATGAACCAGAGATTTTTTAATTGAGTATTTAATTTTATATAAATTATAACAAGTTATATTCTTGTATCCTCTAATCCCAGATTCCATTGCTTTGGGGCCCTCCAAAGTGGGGTTATGGGACTCAAAGTGGGGTCATGAAAGCCTCAGTGAGTCCCTGTGGGATAGTGGGGACCATGCCTCAGGGTGTTCCTACCCACCCAGAGATATTTTTACAAAAGAAAAGCTCCTGATTCCGTTTGCCACAGGATCAGAAGACACAGAAGAAATATAAAGAATATCCGTTATTCTAGAACAAAGGATTTTGCAGAACTTCCTCAGGGAAAACAAAACTTAGAGAATAAAATTATGAATGTTCATGCAAACCAAGTTATCAGAAGTCTCCAAGGCAGTTTGCCTTGACTATTATAATCTCAGAAATATGCAAATAAGCAAATAAGCTTGGCTATTTTCCAAGCAGCAACTTCAACAGAACACACAGAAGTAGAAAGCAGGCCCAAGTCGTGGCTGCAGATTAGAAACATCGAAATCATTTTCTCTCTAATGACAGACTTGCAGCCCAGAGACTGGAGGGAACAAATCAGCTTTATCACCAATGGCAATTTTGACGTACAATTTTGTGCTTTTGGAAGAATTAACTGCTGCAATGTTAGAGGCTGACCTAGATAGTTTTCAGGAAGCAAAGAGGTTTCACAAATGACATCTCCGTGTTGGAGCTGATGGCTAGTCAACCTGTGACAAGGCTGGACCAGGAGGTAGGATGTGACCATGAAAGCCCAAAGTCCCAAGGGAGATGAGCCCTCCAAGGCAGAGCATTCCGACTGTCTGCCAGTTTGTAAAGTACACAATAAATAACGGCTCTGATGGGCAGGGAAAGGGGGAGACAGTAGACCTCAGTGGCCATATCCACAGTCTCTAGAGAGCTCAGCTTCCCCACTTAGTTGATGACCGGGGGCGCCTCATTTTTCTCATGGGTCTAATAAGCATTGCCGCAGTTCTCTGTGCATTGCCATGAGGATGAGAAGGGCCATACATGGATGTAGGTTTCTAAAAAGTCACACTGGATAATCATTAATTTCTGGATTAATTTGAGAATTTTACGGTTTATTTGCAAATGAAAACTAAAACAGTAAATGAGGATGATGGAATCTGATAGCTGAAGGGAGCCTAAAGGCCACAGTCCAAGTTCCCAAAGCCGGGCCCCAGGGAACGCTCACTGCTGTGGTCTAGCTCAGCCCTCCCTGCATGGCAAGCCGAGGGCAGCTGCTTGGCATTCCTGGCCTGACTCACTGTCATCTCTTCATTGGCTCATAAGCCTACTGCGCGGTGATTAGGATGTTTTAAGTAAGTACAAGATGGTCAGCAGAGAGGAGCTCCCCAGGGTGCTCAGAAAGTGTTACCTGGTGATGGTAATTACAGGACAACGTACAGGCAAGGCAGGAGATAGTTCCAGAAGCTCCCTAGTGAGAAAATGAGTCCCATTCTTTCTCATTCTTCTCTCTGTGTCTCCTACACACACACACACACACACACACACACACACACACACACACACACACACGATCTATTCCTCTCTTTCTTTTTTGCTTATCCATAGGCATTTATGCAGCAAAACATACTTATTCTGTAGCCAAAATGTTGAGAAATATGATTTACACTTAGCCATGTGAGTTTATTGTCTAATTATCAACCTCTAAGACAAATAAACAAATGAGTGTTGCATGTGTGGGTGGATGTGGAGGGAAAATTCTATTTTTCTCTTCTAGAACATTAGGAGGGAGTCTTGGAAACCTAAGTGTTTATACAGATGCAGAGCCTGGCAGAGAGTTTGATTTGGTGTTGATTTATTCTATATTTCCTTAGTGGGGTTCAGCAGCATCCTCTATGGATTCCCTAAGTCTGACTCATAGCATTGTTACTCTGTCAAGCAGTAATGTCACACTGAGGACACCTCCATTGGACCTGGGTACTTTATTTCAAATTGAGACGGTCTCTTACCTGTCCTCCAGTGCTTGCTCAGAGCGTTGTTTATAAGACGGAAGGGAAACCGGGTCAGCTTGGTTCCAGCTCCCACTCAGCTTCGACCTGAAGCTGAGCACCTTCGATCCCAACACTCAATGGAATGTCAGGAGAGGTGAAGCCACCCGGATCAAAATGGGGGAAACAGAAAATCTTCAGATATCTCCTGAGTTTTTCTAGATATGTGGCTTCAATCAAATGTCTCTCCAGTTAAAATCATGCACCAACCTGTGTTACAACCTAAGTGTCCATTATTTTCAGACTCTCTGCCGTCCACATGCCTGTTCCCACCTATAATTAACACACTATCAAGACTTGATCTTTCATCATGGTACAAAATTCTCCTTTGTCCCAAATCTTACTACCTATTCCTGCTGTATTTTCCCAGGATAATGGAAAACAAGGTGACGTGAAGGGGGTCTGGCTCTAAGTGTGAAGCTAACTGAGTCCTGCCAACTCCCGACAGCACCCTGACCCGAGCTGGATTGTTCGATATTGCAATGGAAATCACCAACTGTAGTTCAAATATGTCTTCACTCTAAGTGCATTGGGTCATTTACCTTAACAACATGAATGTGCACTCATTATCATGTTCGACTTGATTAGTGTATGGTCTAACATTTAAAAGTGCACTTCAGATAAAAGAATGTATAAATGCATGATTGCTTCCTAATAAATTGAGCAACCTCTTAATGAACTGTGAGCAACCCAGAGAGGAACTATTACATACCAGTCACAGAAATGACAAACCAGACAAAAATGGACTTATGTATAGGTACTTTGTGTGTGTGTGTGTGTGTGTGTGTGTGAGAGAGAGAGAGAGAGAGAGAGAGAGAGAGAGAGAGAGAGAGCAGTGAGAGAGGATCTTTCTTCATTTTCCATGATATGCTTGCATATTGCTGTCTCTCTTGAAAAAAATAACTAATAGAATTCAAGGCAATCGGGAAAATTAGCCCATTAGGATCTACACACAAGACCACCATCGTTTAGCAAATGTTCAGCATGAGTTACCTAAGACATCTAAGTTCAGAGAGGCATGTGGAGAGATGTCCTAAGGGTGCTTCCTTGCCGTTTTCTTCTAGGTAATACACATCCAATGCAGGACATGAGATTCTCTCAGCTATTTGAACAAATCCGGTCCTTTTGGCTCTGTTTCCCTCCCTTGCCCTTCAGACTTCTCTGCTTCTCTTGCACAAGGACAAAATCATTTGAAAGCAGGAATTCCTCCGGTTAAAAGTCCTCGCCCATATGGCAGAATATTTGAAAGATGGAGATGTGTGCATATGCAACATCATAGCATAAAGGACTAGAGAATAAATATTTTAGGTTTGCATCTGGCCTTACCTTTGTGATATAAACCCAGATGTAGACAATACCTACATGAATGAGGCTGGCTGCATTCTAGTAAAATTTTATTTCCAAAACCTGACCATGGTTTGAATTTTGCCCTTGAACTTATTTCGATGGTCCTTGTTCAATACTTAAAGGTCATTATCCATAGGTCTCGTGATCATAGTAGTACCAGATTAGCCACCACCCTCCCAGGCTGAATTAGGAAAGCAGAGATGGAACCGAGAGGCCATGTCCAGGACTGAGACACACAAGACAGTCACCTAAAGGTCTGGGGTGACATGTTTTCCTGTCCCCACCTCTACTGAACAGCCCCAAGAGTTTCTACCGCAGTGGGAGACAGGTCTTCAGCACTATCATCCTAAGCTGGAATTCTTTCCCTCCTTCCTCCTGCTTTACTCATCTAATTGCCCCATATTGAGTGGGTTCACCACAGTAATCCTGAGGGTTTTCTTACTGGTTCAAAGCATCACTGATTTGTGAAACCCAGTTCCCTGTTACTAAGTGCTCAGGATTCATCTCGGAAACCAAAAGGGTTCTCTTCACCCATGATACATGGAACTCAAGGATGGGTAAGAATGCATCCCATAGTCCAATGCCTATTCCTTGAAATGCCATCAACCATGAGCCATAAAAAGCGACAAGTAGATGAGAGAGTACAATGGGGCTGCTCTTTGTTCCTGCCTCCAGAGAGCGGGGTGGCTGTTGGGTCCTTGATGTCTTTAAGTGCTGACTTTGCGATGATGGTGAAGTAAGCAGTCCTGAGTTCGCAAGTTCACAGCACAGAACACGCTGAGCAAGAGGCCTTAATGAGAGACAGGAGAACTGTCAGCTGGCCAGAAAACTCGCCTCTCCTTCCTCCTGGTTTTAGAGGATTCTCTAATAAGGGGATAACTTGGAGAAAAAGGAAAGAAACTCAACTCAGTTTAACAGCAGGAGGTCCCAGCGCTTCGGAGAAGGCATCCAGCCATGCAGAGACCTGAAGGCTTAATGAGCACACTGCCTGCCTCCGAGGCTGCTGGCCCAGGGTCCCTTCCTCCAGAGGCCAGCAGAAAGAGGAGAGATGCCTGGCAGCCCCACTCCAGATAAATAGATCCTCTCGCCTGAAATGCAGGTAACAAAGGGTGCTAACAAGATGAGCTTAAATTGTTTCTAGGACAGATGGAGAGTGAGAATAAACTTAGCTTCTATCTCATAGTTTTTCTTTCTCTTTTTTATTGAGACAGGGTCTCGTGTAGCCTAGGCTAGCCTTGAACTCACTATAGAGTTAAGCTTGACCTTGAACTCTAGGGTCTCCTGTTTCTACCTCCCAAGTGCTAGGGTTACAGGCATATGCTGTGATGCATGGTTGAGGAGGTCCTGGGGATTGAACCCCGGTCCTCGTGCATGCTCGGCAAGTACTATTCCAACTGAGCTACTCCCCTACCTCTGAAGCTTCTGTTGTGTCAATCCACTAAACCAGGGCTGCTGTCACACTGCGAAGTATGAACAAACACCCACTGTTCTGACCTCAAAGCACTCAGGCACTGGAGCAGGAGAGAAATTTGAGAAACTCAAAATGGAAGTGGTTTGGGGATCTTTGAATGGGGAAGACTCTTTCTTCATTTCCTACCTGTCCCCTAAATTGTGACACCTTTGTAAGGCAGCAGGACCGCATTTGCAGTGAACTATCACCTCATGTCAGAGGAACTGACACACTCTTTCAGAAAGCACTTGATAAAAAGGTGGTTTGTGTGAGAGCAAGCGCAAGCCTTCTGGGGAAATGTGTTCAAAAGAACTGCTTTGATTCAGAAAAGGTAGCAGACAGGATTTTTATTCTGCAAAACCTCAGAAAGGCCATCCACAGAATCAGAGAGTGGTTCCAATGCAGAGTGCAGCCATGTGTGCCTGGTGGGGAGCGGGAGTGGGTGATGGGGAGGCTCCCCGGTCTGAGCCAGCCATGGCCTCATTGGAGGACCAAGACACAGACTAGCTCTCGGTCTTTTCATCTGCACACTGGGTCTCCTAAGCCAACACTGACTTTCCAGCTCATCAGAGACCCATAAGGGATCACATACTGGAAAGGAAAATAGAAAAATCTTAAGTGCTTTACAAAGTTGTTGTTTTCACAACCTTCTGTACAAAGTTCAAGAAGGAAAGAGAGAGTAGGAATTTGGGGTGATCTAGGGGACTAGGTGTCTTTGTCATTAAGCACTGACAGGGCAGCACTTCATCTTTTCAGAGGACATGGCAAATGTTTTTCCTGAGTTGCTTTGACAGATGATTGCCACACTTCCTGGCCTCCAAGCGATCAAGAGGGGCAAAGCCAGGCAGAAATGAGAAAGTCCAGAAAGGCTTCCTTTCAGGTGCCTAGAGACAGCAGCCAGTGAGAACAGGCTTCTCCCTCTCCTCACACCCAAACCAGACACAGCAAGGAAAGCCCAAAATTATACAGATTTCTTCTCGTTAGCACAAAACCAGGCTAGAAACTCAAATTTTATTATTTATGAAACCTACTCGTTAAGGTCTCAATGTTCCTAAGAAGCACAGAAAGAATCAGAGTCCTGGGGTTTGTTCTGGAAAGAGCAGCCAGGCTTTCTGGAGCTCATCCTGTAACCTGACCACAGAGCGAGCTGCTTCATGTCTACAGGTCAGATCAGATTCTGTGAACTCTGACTTCTTGAAAGCAAAGCCTCAATGATTCTCTTCATTGCTGAAAACAGAGGCTTCAGTTGAAGGCCAAGGAGAACAGATGATTAGGGGGTGGAAAAGAATCCAAATGATCTATCTCAGTGGAGTATGCAAATATGGAGCTCAACTCCGTTCTGACGTGGACTCTGTGAGGCCTACAGGAAGGACAGTGCCTGTCTGGAAGTCTGGTTTTGGTTTGGACGAAGGGGCAGTAAGACTGCTGTGCTTCTGCCTCATCCTCGCCCTTGGCTGGGTCCAGAGAGCCAGGGCCTAATTCTCAGTAAGGAAGATCAGGACCAAGGCTCTCACAATGGGGCTGGCCGGGATGCGGTGGAAGAGGGGACAGACATCCGTGAGCAAGGGTGGCCAGTGAGGCCTCCCCAGGGAAGGCTGTGTCTGCTGTACCCTGGCTAGAAGGTCCAACTAATATGGAAGTTAAGGTTTTTCTTTTCTTATTGTCAAACCTATATTTAAACTCCAGTGACGTTTATTAGGTATTAAGGAAACCACAGCAGTTAGGTAACTTTCAGCTGTTAGCAGTGCTTTGGGGAGTCAAGATATGTCATCTTTGTGGAGCAGTTCAGGGCTTATAGATCCTGGAAGAGGTGAGGAATTAGACAGCATACTGGAGGATACAGAGCTGGAAGAACCCCCAGACACCCTTAGTACATTTGACTAAAATGCCCTTCTTATTTACACTCTGGGATTGGAACACACCTGCCAACACCCACTACTTCCTTCTTCAAATCATGGTGTGGATTTCATCTTTTTGTTCCCCAAACTGCTAGTAACTGTCAACTGGAAGCCTGGTCAACGCCATGGCATCCAACACAGGCCAATCATGCCTTGCGATGACAGCCATGCTTTAGAGAGCCCTGGCTTTTTCCTCCTGTTCTCCTCATATTCTTTCACCCTAGCACATTCTTTCATTTTCCAGGATGGTCAGCGATGACCCTGCCGTCTTCTTAGTTGCTGGGTCTGCCAACAGTCTTTAGGAAAACATATGCATTGGCTTACTCCTTTAAGAGAGCACGTACCGAGTGCCTGCTATAGGCATCAGCAGGTATTTGGTGACAGTCATGTTGTATTAGACAGTTACTCCATAGGAATAGAATCAATATATATTTATAAAAGAAGATTTATTAGGTTGGTTTACACGATAAGGACTGGGTAGTCCAATAATGGCCGTCTCTACACTGGGGAAGCAGAAGTCAGAAGCTGCTCAATCCCGAAAGCTGGATGTCTCAGCAGCCCAGCCAGGCTCTGAAGGCCTGGGGGATTCCTGGAGAGTCACCGAGGCTGCAGCCGGCTGCAGTGAAGGATGCCTCCAGTAGAAAGCAGACACGCTTGCGAAGTAAACCGTGAAGGCAGGTAGGCACTCGTAGCTTTTCCCTTGGACTTCTTTACAACTGGGTCTCCCTTGGAAGGTGCCTCCCACACTGAGTTCTTTCTCTCCTAGTCACTGTCCCAAGTGTCAACGCATCAAAGACAGGCAAGTGTGTTTTCACCAATCCCAGGTGATCAAAGCCAATGCCCACACACGTTATATATGGCACTCCCCTCCGGAGGCTTATACTAGCCATAGCTGCATCTCCCAGGTTCAGGAATAGTCATCAGTGCAATAACACAGCCTTCATTTCCTACCAAACCCCTGATGTAATTACCTTCCACAGGAATCTAGCCCCATGCAGAGGTCAACAGCTTGGTTTCACTGACACTGGTGCTTCTCGCTACGCTCTCCTTTGTCATGTCTAGAGAATTCTTTGTCCGTGTCCTTTGGCTCCTACAGCCACAAGTGACTGAGTCACAAAGTGCCCCCCAAAATGTATGCACTATTGTGAGCATTCAGGAAATTCAAATGCTGCTCCCTTTCCTATTTGGCATCCAGATGTCAACTGAAAGGGAAATTTACTCAACTGAGGATGGCCAAGTGCAGACAGCTTGGAAGATAGGTGTCTACTACACTAAGACTCTGCATTGTTTGGGAATTACAGATTGAGTTAGGGATCTCTTGAAAGCAACAAAGAAAAGCTAGGAAGCTGGTGGACATTATTTTTGTGTCAGTTACTTTCTCATTGCCTTGACGAACGCTTGACAGATGCAGTTTAGGAAGGAAGGGTTTATTTTGGCTCACGGTTCGAGGGAATATGGTCTATCATGGAAGCAGAGTGGGAAGTGGCTGGTCACACTGCATCCACAGTTAGGAGACAGAGAGGGATGGAAGCTGGTGTGCAGCTAGCTTCCTCCTTTATGTAGTCCAGGACCCCAGCCCAGGGGATGGTGCCATTCACATTGTGGGAGGGTCTTCCCACCCAATTAACCTAATCTAGAAAATGCTTAGTTTTTTGTTTCCATGGTGATTCTAAATCTTGTCAAGTTGACAACTGAAATTAACCATCACAGTAACTTACTACTAAGTAACAGTATCTCCTTGCATTCCCTGCACCCCATCCTCCTGGAGAACCCCAGGTGGCAGGAAGATAACTTCAACGTGGGTGTTAAAAGCAAATGACAAGGAAGCTTGCCCTTATGCCTTTCCTTTTTAAGGCCTTGACATAAGGACAGCAAGTCACCACATCAAACCTTTCTCCATTCATCCTAATGGGATCGCTTGAGTCTTGCAAACATTTCAAAGGCTTGTCAGCTCTGAACCTGAATCAATCTGTGACTGCTGAAAGGATGGAGCCAAAGCCCCCGTTTGTCAGTTCGAGCCCTGTGAGTTCATAAAACTGACCATGTCTTTTGGTGACCTATGGCATGAAAAAACAAAAAGTGAACTGGTCACATGGAATGAACCCAGCAAATGGACCCTCTCCAGACACGTCCCTCTCTCTAGGACATGCCGAAAGTGTTCTTTAACTGATGGTACTCAATGTCAAGGTTCGAAACGGGAGCCAAGGCAGCAGGTTTTCCAATGGAGTGAACAAGCTCCCCGCTTGGCAAGCATTTCGAGATGTGTGCAGAAAGACAACTGCCCCGGCCCTGGTGAGTCAGCCCAGCCCAGAAGGCAGGGTCTCGTTCTTCCCACACGCAGGGCCATCGCAGGGCTGCCTCCTGCCTTTGCTCACTGTGTGCACTCCAGCGCACACGGAGAACAGATCTCAACATGAAGGCAAAGTTTCCCACAGGGTGGGCGCTTGCCCCTGACAGGCAAGCATACCCACCTGCTTCAGAAACGATCACTACCAGCTCCTATTGTTTTTTAGAAAAATCCGTGAACAGAAAGGTCATTTTCTGCCTTGATTTCTTTAAACTCTATGTGTTTAAGGAGGATAAAATGCACGTTAGGAGCACGACACAGCCCAGCCATGACAATGTCCCAGCTCCGACGATCCTATTCAACTGTTCTTCTTTTCCCCTTCACTGAGTTTTGCATAAAGCTTACCCAAACCCACATGGATTTCTATAATATCCAAAAAGAATGACAATGAATGATGTGATGTAGGTGGGAACTGCCTGAAGAAACCTAAATTGTAACAGGGAAAAAAAATTGACATTTTAGATTTTAAATGTTACACAGTTTTTATAAAGCTTCAGTCAATTTATTTTATTTATTCTAATGAAGAGCATTACAACTGCTTTACTGCACTGAAGCAGGCATCGATCACATCATTAATCACACCTTGTGAATAGCCACAAATCAAGTCCTAACAGCGAGCACTGAATCAGGAGCAATGAAGCGTAAACTCCTTCACAATTTATGATCTCTCCAATTGCATCTTTTCAACCATTAAATTGCAAGATACTATAAATTTTTATCTTCTTCACTTCAGTCACATTATTGATTCTGCCGTGTGAAATATAGAAGCGCCGTAAATCTCGACTATTGAATTAAATTTAAAGTCTTGACTTCAGAAAAGAAACCCAACACACTGCCGTGGCTGTTAATTTACACTGAGGAACAAATGATAGAAACATTAAAATTTAAATGGACAACAGGGATTTCTAAAAGCCATGGCACTGTCAATTCCAGTCCTTGTCAACCTTGAGGGCTTCTTTTTATTGTTATTAATTCAAATTTTAAAATATGGGGGGGATTTTTCAAATGTTCAAGTAGAAGGTAGGTAGATTATTCACAGGAACAGGCAATAGATAGATTCCTCAATGGGAATGGCAGCTGGAAGGAGATTCGCAAAAAGCTGGACAATGATTGCATTGCCCCCCACCCCCACCTCCACCCCCACCCCATCCCACGTGACTGGCCCAAGGCACCCATGTGGCCCACACCCCTGACCATCCAGTGATGATTCTGAGGGCTCACCTTCTCCATTTGCCCCCTGTCCCGCTCCATTTGCGCCCTGATGTCCCTCTGGGTGCCCCAGGATGCTGCTGTTGCAGACACCCTGTGGAGACCCCTGGCTAGTTGGCTTTGGCCAATAAGAGGCTCACGCAGAAAAGCAAAGAGCAGGATGAGAAAGAGGTGGGAATACCCATCCCCATTCCCTACCTGCTTCCCTCCCATGCTTTGGCAGGGATAGAATCTGGAAGAGATGGACTGAGACTTCTGGGCCCTCTGCGCTTCAGGCTAGGCCTTGTAAAGCTTCTCCCGGCTGTTTCCCTTGGGTTGCCTCTGCACAACCCTACAAAGCACCTTTCTTTGTTAAAAATTTCTTTTTACATGCTTTGGTGTGTGTTGTAGACAGCTCCACATTGCTGGGATGAAAATCCCAAACAGACACAGTTTATGGAGGAAGGGATTTATTTAAAGCTTAGAGATCCAGGGGAAGTTCCATAATGGCAGAAAAGGCTGGCACCCTTTCACAGATCCAGAGAGAAACCGCCAGCAGCCAGTACCACAGGCAAGCAAAGCCAGGCAGCAAGCAGGACCCCCAGAGCTCAGACTGCTCTGCATACCTCTAGGCTCGAAGTCAGATCAGCCCCCAAATCCATGTTAGAGTTGGACTCCCCAATCAGCCCCCACTGACACCTCTTCCAGCCAGGCAGTGGGAAATCCAAGTTACAAGCTTTAATAAAATCCCTGTGTCTATGGGGACATACATTCAAACTACCACAGTGTGTGTGTGTGTGTGTGTGTGTGTGTGTGTGTGTGTGTGTGTGTGCGAGCGCACACTGAAGCCACATGTGTAGAGTTCAGAGGACTACCTTCAGGTAGTCCAGCCTTTGAAGCAGAGTCTCCCATTGCTCACCACTGTGTTTTTGCCAGGCTAGCCGGACCCCAAGCTTCCAGTGATCCCTCTGTCTCCGTCTCCTTTCCCGCCTTTAGGTGAGGCTGGGATTACAAATGTCTGCCACAGCACTTGGCTTTTCACAGGCACACTGGGGTTCTGAACTACTCATTCATGTGTCTGAATGAGGTCAGCTTCCTCCTGGAACCTTGAGAGGCTCTCTACACTAAAAGGATCTCAGCTACCCCAGAAAGCAGTAGAGAGTAGCCTGGGTTTGTAGCCAAAGATGCTATCACACTCCACAATGGCAAAATCAGACCACATGTCCATCAAGAAATGTCCACTGGGTTTGGCAAATAGCTGTCCCTGGTCATCGTAAAAGACATGCATCACACCCAGGAGAAAGACGAATGGAGTCATGAGAGCCACCAGGCAAGTTGAGTTCTTTTACCATAGAGCTTAAGCGTAGTTAAGGCTGGGTAGAGGAAATGGGGGCTCACCTTCAGGCACACACCAGAGAGAGGCAGTCCACGGCAGGCTATGAGGTCCACGCTGGCTGGGTTCAGCAGACACCAATCAACAAAGCACCAGTATATGCTCGTAAAATCAGAAGCAACCCTGATGTGTGGGACTTGTGGTTTGAAGAAACCCAAATGGTTTCCAGCCTTAACCAAAGCTAAAATACATGAATTTTCTATGTCCTCCAAATTTGCCTCTCAGAGGATGACAGGTAAGAAGGTCATCGTTCAAATAGCAGTAATGACCTCTACATACGTGGCATGGCACACATGTGTGCTTCTGTATTCACACATTTCAGGTAATGCAATTATGTCCATCCCATGATCCAACGGCTGTCCTCCTCCCTCCCCCCACAAAAAGACTGAGGACTTTTTTTTAATATCCTGGAATTGAATATACCAATTTCTCCAATGTGATAATGATCCCATGAGAGAAAGGGACTGTACATCTCAGTGGAAGGCTATGGCAGAGGCCTGGTCATCCCTACAAGCCAGCAAAACCATGCTGGGATTCTGAATTTGGAAAACCAACTTGGACTTCAAACTACACCTTCAGGGCCTGGGCAGAACTCATGTTCTGGAATCATTCTTGATTTAATTGAAAGCCAAGTGAGAAAGATAAAAGTTGGGGCAGCTGGGCATGGGACTCACATGGGTCACCCCAGCACACGGAGGTAGAGACAGGAAGATCATGAGTTTGAGGCCAGCCTGGTCTACATAGGGATACCCTACCTCAATAAAATAATGAATAAAGACAAGTACAGGTCCAGGGATCTGCACCTCCTCTCCTGCATGTGTTCTAGACCCCGAGGGTCCCATCACAAGACCCACCCCCTTGATCTATCACCCATGAGACACTTTCCGACATTCAGAGAATAGCTAAGGCTCAGAAGACGGGGAGCTGATGGTTTACAAATCGTTCACAAAGCTCTGTTTGGCAAAATAATAATATACAGTAATATATTTACTGCCATGAAGTTGTCTGTCCTAGAAGTCACCAGTGCTATCGGATTAATCATCTAACAAACATATGTGTGTATATGCTTTCAGAAACACTGTACATATATGCAAATACACTCAGATATGTGCACAGACGTGTGTATGCCATCTCTAACCCTCCTTGACACAAATGACAGGATAGCCGCACACTATAGACTGCCCGGTTTTTTTCACTTAACATTATTTCACGAAGCGTGTTTCATGTCGACATGTAGAGGAGCCCCTGCTGCTCTTTCAGGTTCCATAGCACTTACATACAATGGGTCACAATTCATTGACTCAGGTCACTGTTTCAAAGCTCTTGCTATTATAAATGATACCATCCATGGTGATGACCATAAGCATGTATCATTCAAAGTCATTACACAGTTGTTTTTAAATTGATCTGACTTTTTTTTTAAACCAGGCTTCACATTTTAAACAATATGGCTGGGCACCTTTTCTTGAAAAATGAACGCTATGGCAGCAGGAACTCTGGCTCCCACATGGCAACAGCCAGCCGGAGGTGAGCAATGGATGCCACCAAGGAAGCCTCCCAAGCACTCATTTACTCCAGGAGCGTTTGTGAGGCCCCCCTCGCCCCCATGAACACTGAAAACCCTACCTGCCTCCAAGGATGGAATGAGGTAAAGAAAGCGAAGTGCCCAGTCGCTCTCAGGGAAAGGAGATGCTTGCTCAATGTCTCACCCCGTCCTGCTGATCTCCTGCTCTGCTTGAGAAGACGGATTTGGAATCTTTAACCTATTTGATCTTACGAGAGAGTAAACGCTATGAAAACACCTCAGTAACCCTGGGACCTAGAAGAATACAGGGCACACAAAATGAACAGATGAACAAAAGAATGGATACAAGAAAGTAAAAATAAACAAACAAGAAGTCATCCAGAGTGGCTGGGAACACGGCTTGTAAAGTGTGCCAGCCCAGGTTCAATTCCCCCCATACCCTCATAAAACTGGACCCTGGTTCAACATACACTTGCACGCATGCTCACCACACACACACACACACACACACACACACACACACACAATATATATATATATATATATATATATATATATATATATATATATATTAATTAATTTTAAAAGCCCCCTGTCATGGTTTGATCCAGGTGTCCCCCACAAACAATTGAATGTGTTCTGATAGATCGATCCTCAGCTGATGGCAGTTTGGGTTTTACAACCTCGATGAAGCTGTGTTGTCGGGGGTGGGCTTATGGGGTTATAAACCAGCTTCCCCTTGCCAGTGTTTGGCACACCTTCCTGCCGCTGTTTGCAGTGCTGTGGCAGAGGTGATATCCACCCCTCTGCTCATGCCATCATTTTCCCTGCCAGGATGGAGTCTCCCCTCGAGTCCGTAAGCCAAATAAACCCATTCCTCCACAAGCCGCTTTTGTTTGGGTTCTTTCTGCGCAGCAACTAGAAAGCTGACTGCAACACCCCCCAAAAAGCTTGCTTAGAAAAATAACCTCTGCTAATATCCACACACCTGCTTCTTGATGTTTTCTTATTGTAATTCATTTCCCATATTTTTAAAATTTATTTGCTCAATTTAAGCTTTTCCATCTGTGTGTTACACAAGCGTTTTCCAAGTTCTTTAGTACTTACCTTCCTTTTCCTACCTTTTAAATGATCTTTTCTATTCTATTCACTGACTTCTATTTCCAACAGTTTTATTCTCATGGTTTCCAACCAGAAGAAGTCAGATTAATTTTTTATGTGTTCCTCCAATCCATAAATCTAATTTTAAATTCCAAAACAGCCCTAACATCTTTGAAATGTTAATAACCCTATAAAAATATTCACATTAGTCCAAATTATATGATTAATGTGGCATCTTCCCCGTGAACGCTTAAACGGCTTTAAACACATGACTTGTGGCAGTTGCTATGTGACACAAGGTCCACCTTGGAAAACGAGACGATGAACAATGGCCCCTGATAAATGTCCTGTTGAAGCAAACAGCAGCACTTGCCCCGTCCATAGTTATTCTCCATCTCGGTCTGTTGCATCGCCCACAGAAGGCCATGATTGCTGGGAGCCTTGCACACGCTGAAATCTGTGAGTAAGTGGGTCCCTGGGCTGGAAATGAAAGAGGGGGTGCTGAGGCAGACCACTTGCCTAGCGTCTACAAGGCCCTGGGTTCAAGCTGCAGAACTTAAAGAGAAATCCGGGGCTTACTGGGTGTGAAAGATGGAGAGTTCACAAGGAACCAGATGGGAAGTTATAAAGTCTCTGGAAACAGACCTGTCTGTTGACCCTTCACTGAGGCTGTCGCCTCATCTCAGCTTCTCTCCCTACATTCCTCCGAGTTGTGGCTTACAACCCTGGCTCTCTTTGTTTCTCCCTACACACAAGTTTCCTCAGTCTCCTTCAAGTCGTTACAAAAATTCATCAGTCCAGTTGTTGGAGACATTCAGATCGTCCATGGTTGGCCAAGTGGCCTTCTCAGAGTACCACGAGAAGATAAATACCACCACAAAACACATTTTCTTCTGTGACTCTCCCATTACATTAACCAAGAGCACCCTATTGGATGCTTGATTGTAAGTTACAGAAACCAGTCAGACAACCTGAAATAGAAAGGAGGAATTCTTAGCTCCAGGACAGGAAGTGTGGCTCCATCAGATTTGTTATGAATGACTCAGTCCACAGCACCCCCATACATGAAGAAGGACCAGTCACATAATGAGCATGGCCAAGAGCAAAATGAAGAGTTAAGGTCCCTTGTTCAGCATCTAGTAAGAATTTGAGATGGTGACAGACAACAGGATTGTCCAAGAGAGGGTCCTTCTTAGGCCAGGGCTCTGTGGACCTAAGGGAACTTCACATCCATGGAGCCCCCCCCCCCAGGGAAGGGGGATCTTCAACAAATGAAGATATGACTAGGTAAGAAGCCAAGTGGTAGATTATTTTACCACTTTCATAGGTATATTATGACTGTCCAGGGTATAACAGGTAGAAAGCAGGCTCTTGGTCAAGATCTTCGACACCATGACAATATTCTTTTTTGTTGTTTGTTTGTTTTGAGGTCTTGCTCTAGCCCAGGCTGACCTGGAATCCACTATACAGTCTCAGGCTGGCCTCAAACTCACAGCGATCCTCCTGCCTCTGCCTCCCGAGTGCCGTGACTAAAGGTGTGTGCCGCCACGTCTGGCTCCATATTCTTTTTAAAAAAATATATATTTTATTCATTCAATTTCAAGCAGAGAAATACAGAAGAGAGAGAGAAAGAGAGAGAGAGAGAGAGAGAGCGTGCACCAGGGGCACCACCTTGTGGGTCTGGCTTATGTGGGTCCTGGGGAATTGAACCAGGGGCTTTAGGCACTGGAGGCAAGTGCCTTAACCTCTGTCGGCTCCATAGTCTTCTAGTTTGACCACATTCTCTCTTCCACCACTTGGCCCATAACGGGTACTCAGGATGCAGAAATTTTCAGAGAAGGTAAAATGACAAAAATTATTTACAAATAGGTGTTACATTCTCCCCTCTGATGTTCACACATTTCGAAAGCACCAGATTTCACTCAAGGCTGTAGATTCTCACATCCTGGCCATGGCTGCCCATCTTCTGTAATAATCCTGTGACCATCCCTGGAACTCCTCCTGAGCCCCAGTCAGAGCCAAACTGACCCTCAGTTTTCAGGGATCATCTGAGTTTTCAGCATTGACGGTTACTCTCACTTTCTCTTCCTTCTTCAAAAAAAAAAAAAATGTGCTTTCTCTACCTACCTTTTTACTTTAACAAATTTAATTGAATCGGTGCTGGGGAAGAGTATCTGGCCTTGGATTTTTTTTATATTTTTTGGTGTGGAGGGCACATGTCTTGTGCTAGGGTCAATGAAATAATCAAAACCTGGTTCCTGGGGAGGAAATTTTATGGTTCTCATTTATTTGATCCTCAATCTACTAAACTCTAAGCCATAGTCAATCAGCTATAAAATAAAGAAGGAAAGTACAGCTAGTTTGCTTCAGAAAAGACAAACTCCATTGGCTCCTGGGCTGGTTAAGTTAGAAATAGATTGATTTAACCTAAGTTGGGGGCCGATAGGGCTTCCGTGAAAGTGCCCAGTAGTGGGGAGCACACTCATTTATTTTTCCCACAAACAGAAATCGCCTTTTGAAATGACAAGCTGAATGAATCCTAGTTAACCTGGTTTCCAAGCCAGGCGACAGTAGACTGACAGGCCCAGGCTGTCAGAAAAGAGCAGCAGGGAGGTAATGAAGGGACAGCACTTCAGAGAGAGCCAGCATCTGTTCAGAGGCCCCTGCCACTGCCCTGCGGACACTCCGGCCCATCTCCCGGGTGACCCACCCCCTTTGCCCTCACATCCCCCGGTAGGCCCATCGATTGATCTCCAATGCCCACCATGCTTAATGTAATTGGAATGTCAAAGAATAAAATGTGGTTAGTTACCCGTTATTCTACCTCTCATAAAACTCGCCCTTGGACAGAAGGATCGGCCTTTGATGAGGACTGTCACAGGGCTTCCAGGGAGCACTTATTTCTACATATTCACGGGAAATATTTGAAGCTTCAGAGACTCCAAGTACAGTAGGATTTAAATGAATAGTACAAGGGCCACTGGGGTCTTGGACATCGGTGTGACCAGGGCCTCTTTGCCTACAGAAGGTCTCCAACCAGAGTCTGTAGGAGCTGCTCAGTGGTGACAGTGGAAAGAGGAGCCTTCTGCCCAAGGTCTGACTGGGGACAAAGCAGTCCCTGATGCCAGGGACCAGGTCAGGGCCTGGAGCATTGAGTTCTGAAGTTGATTGAGTCATTAAATGGACCCAGAGGACTTCTGGGGAAAACATATGTGAAATGAGATGTAAGACAGGGGCAGGGATACACTGGGTGGTTTTGATTTTACCTCTGAAGGGGAGAGGTAGGGAGAAGACAGTTTTGTTTTCCAGGTTTTATTTTGGATTTAGGACCATCTAGTCACATGTTGGGATATGAGACAGAAAACATTTTGGGGCCTCAGAAGCCTGAAATTGAGAAAAAAAAAAATCTGAGGGGGCGTGGGAAAATGAAAATGAAAAAGAAAATGAAGAGTTTGGAACTGGAAAAAAGATGGCCAATAAGTCACTGATTCTTGAGATGAGCCCTCCTTCCTGCCTTCAAGCAGATCACATGGAAAATAACCCGTGGACATTGTCCTGGGTCAGCATCTCTCCAGGGGGCCCTGTGGGGGGGGCTGGAGAGGGGCTTCAGGTTCAATAGCAATCAGACCCAGAACACGTTCTGTGGAGGTTTGCCACTGAAGAGGGGTGAGAGCCAACTTCAAGAGCACAGGGTCTGGCCCACTTCAACTCTTCTATCTGCTAACAGAAAACCCCTGGAAATACTCTAAATTCATCTCTCTGTGTCTCTTGTGAAGAACCTTTGAGTATGGAATGGTTTTTCAGTTTAGTTGAAGCTATCCTATGAATTATCAAATAATCAACATGTCAAAAGGAATCCTCTACCCTGGTTGAACAAGCTTTGAAAAGCCAAGACAAAAACACCTTTTAAAACATGGAAGCAGGGCTGGAGAGATGGCTTAGCGGTTAAGGCACTTGCCTCCAGTGCCTAAGGCCCTAGGTTCAATTCCCCAGGTCCCACATAAGCCAGATCCTCAAGGTGGTGGCCCTGGTGTACTCATTCTCTCTCTCTCTCTCTCTCTCTCTCTCTCTCTCTCTCTCTCTCTCTCTCTCTCTCTCTCTCTCTGCTTGAAAATGAATAAATAAAATATTAAAAAAAAAACATGGAAGCAAAGCAGCCCATCTAACAGGAAGTGGACAGAGACCAGAGATGGTTAGGGACTCCCATAACCAAACACTGAATGCTTGCACAATGAAAACTACCTTCAAATTCGAATGAAATGAACACATCCTAAGGGGGAAACCCTTCAAAAGTTAATGATAAATAAATCAAATACATCTTTGTATCTTTATGATGAGTCTGTAAGCACTGTTGATGCGTTTCCAACACCCTTTAACCCTGTAATTAAGCCAATTCTACCCCCATTATCATATTGATACATTAAAAAATGAAGCACATGGGAGACTTGAAAGTAGAAAGGGGTTCCATGTTCAGAGATTGTAGCCCCTCCCCCAGCCAGTTTTTAATTCTTCTTGGATGTTGTCACTTACCTGATCCCAGAAGGCCCTTGCAGATGCAAAATAGATTTCTCACAGTTCAGGAGGAGAGTCTGGGGGAGTATTCTGGGCTGTCAGGAGACAATCCAGTAATGAGCACAAAGTCTTCAATAAAGACAAACAGAATAAAAGGACTCTGTGAAAATTACCAGAGCCTTGCATAATAGCTGTGCTCCACAGATACTACAGAATGGTAATGAGCACAATAGCGCTCAGAACTTGGAGTGTTTTATTTAAAAGATTTTAATTAACCAGAAAATGAGCATTAATCCTGGCAACTTGGAAAATAACAACATGCCATCCTACAGCTACCAGCAAAAAAAAGTAAGAAAGAGAACAAGAGCATCTTGTCTGGGGATGGGGGGGAGGAAGACCCTTTGAAAAATTAACAATTCAGAGCACACTCTCCAAAGTGGAGTAGGTTCACGTCTAAATGGTCAATTTACAATGGCTTGTTACATCCTACCCTTCAGTTCCAAAATAATACATCTCTAGTCGACGTGGTCTGGTTTTGTATGTTAAATATTTCAGGGAAATTTTAGTGATGTGGAATTTATATTCTGGAAAAAATAATTACTTTGTCTCCAATACCTTCAACACATAGGAAACCCAATGAGCCCATGCGAATTAGTCACAGGCTCGCAGCTTCCTCTCTCCCACTATCAAAGAGGTGGGCAAGCCAGATGCTAAGGGAAATTTTCAGGCTTCCAACAAACAGTCTAGGGGAGACTATTCTGCCCCACCAAGTTCACTGTTGCTGGTCTAATAAAACACAAATGTTCCCATGCTCGAGGTGGGTGGAGTTACATCTCCATAGAAAATGTGTTTAATGCAGCTAATGTATTGAACACGCTGGCATAGAAACACAGCACACCATACCACATCGACTTTGCCACTGCCCTGCATTGCTCATGACAATAGAGCATGTAACTAGCCTACGAAAAGGTCAAAATTCAAACTCTGAAGCCAGGTGTGGTAGTACACATCTGGAATCCCAACAATGGGGAGGCAGAGGCAAGAGGATTGAGAGTTTAAGGTCAGCCTGGGCCACACAGTGAGACCCATCTCAGAAACACAAAATAATCAAAGTATAGTTTCTACTGTATGAGCATTGTTTTTGCACCATTGTAAAGCTGAAAGCTACTAAGTAAAGCCATTGTAGGCACTGTGGTTTTGTTATTTCTATCCACTCCATGAGGTACGTGTTTTTCAATGGAAGAGGACCAGGATATATTATATGAATAGTAAACCGACAGTCCTAAAGGCTTTCTGTGAGCAATCGAACACTGAAAATGAAAACTTCTGGGGCTGAAGAGATGGCTCAGTGGTTAAGATACTTGTCTGTAAAGCCTAACAATCCCCCAGTACCCAGGTGAAGCCAGATGCACAAAGAGGTGCATGCATCTGGAGTTCGTTTGCAGCAGCTGGAGGCCCTGTCACACCCGTTATCTCTGTCTCCTTTTTATCTCTCTCATTGCTTGCAAATAAATAAATTAAAACATTTTTTGAAAAAGAAAAGGTCTTTTATAAAGAACTCTCCCACGTGCTCCATCTTCCTACACTGTGGGAGCCTAAGCTCTTAAAAGCCCTGAGCCCAGGTTTTGGCCTTCCTTCAGAGACACATGGTAGCTGGATGCAGGATCGCAGAACTTGAGTGTGAATGTGCCCATCCCTT
Organism: Zapus hudsonius; assembly: GCA_004024765.1. NCBI lineage: Eukaryota > Metazoa > Chordata > Mammalia > Rodentia > Dipodidae > Zapus > Zapus hudsonius. The sequence continues at coordinate 22,122 of PVHP010018860.1, forward strand.
CACTTCCTAGCCCTTGCTTTGTCTTCAGCTCCTTCCCTTGGTTCTATGCTGCCATCCCCCTCCCCCAACCTGGCCTTCCAAGTTGGAAATCCCAGTCACCTGTTGCATAATTTTTCCTAGAGAAACATGAACTCTTCACCCTTGATAGGGCACCAATGACAGACCAAAGAAATCATTCCACCCGTCTAGACTGATGAACCAGTGAACTGATTAGGATGATTTACAGGGGCTTGATGACAACTGGCCAACTACATCCCCCCAAAAGCAACAAGGGTGATGATGCAGGAGAGCTGCATTTCCCTGCAGCTCCCTGGCCAACTTGTAGGCAACTCCACAGAAGAGTCTTCTCCCTGGCAATTGTTTACAATTGTTGCCAGAGCCGTAACCTAGGTGAGGGGGCTCTGAGTCTTGTCATTTTCTTGTGGTTTTCATGAACCTCTCCTCTCCCTTCATAGGAAATAACTCAGTAACATAACTTAGACTGATTTATACAAAACCTCATCAAGAAGCCTATCTGCAGAGTGTCTGTTGAAAGTGGTCTTTCCCCTTCACCCTTCCCCTTCTCTCATTTGCTAAGAAAATTATAGTCATCTTAAAAGGTCTCCCTGCCATCCTAACTCCACATGGCTCTAGTTTTTTTTTCTTCCTAAAAAATAATTAACAATGTCATTCTCATGCTTAAAATGTCCCGTTGTCCAGTAAGGTCACCCTACCCACCATCTCCTTTACAAGCTTGCCCTACTTTCCCCTCTAGTCCCTGTGGACAAATAACTCATATCTGAAGTGGATTGAATTTCTTAATATGTCTCATGTCTACCAGTTTCTTTCACAGGTTGACTAAATATGTTTTTTTGGCAAAACTGTCACTGAGCATAGGCAAGAGACACCCCCACCTGGCCAGCATCCTGTGCTTTAAAGGCTCCCTCTTTGGCCTCTTGAGACCACTCTTCTCCACCAGGCACAGCTACATGGCCATGTCTAGATCATACTTTAGTACAGGGCTCCATCCAGATATTTCTGTCCAAATGCCCTAGCCTTTCTTCTAAGACTTGAACTAGCCCTCTCATGTACCTCCCCCTGCCTCTCCTAAAGTGTGAGTGGCCTTGTAGTCCCTGTTTGTAACAGGACTGGGGTAAAATCAGACTGTCCACATAGGACATGTGAGTCCTTTGCTGTGGTAGTAAACAATGTATGTCCCCATAGACTTGGGTGCTTTATTAAAATTAAACGTGCAACTTGGATCTCCAGCCATCCAGCTGGAGAAGGTGTCACTGGGGGCAGATTCTGGAGTCCAGCACTAAGTGTCGCTGGAGACAGATCTGAATTCTATCCCAAAGGTATAGAGAGAGCAGTCTGAACTCTGTTGGGTTTTATGTTTGCTGCTGTGGTTCTCTCTGCTTGGATCTTTGGGAGTAAGCAGCTTCTTCCGCCATTGATAGAATGTCCCCCAGATTTGTAAGCTTAAAATCCCTTCCTCCCATAAACTCTTGTCTATTTGGAAGTTCACCCAAGCAATGTGGAACAGACTACAACACTTGCCATACAAGATAGACATGAAAGGAAGGAAAGAAGGAACGTGCCAGGGAATGGCACCACAGGACAAGGACCATCTCCATCACAGTTATTTCCCAGAATGGAGCTCCACAGACTGTTAAACTTTAAAATGTTACTTTGGCCTTCTAAATCTTTGTAAAAGTAAATTTGTCAAAGTAGAAAAATTGATTATCATTTATGTAATGGTTTATTAGATTAGTAAATTTCAAGCATTTATAAATATGAGCATGTGTACTCTTGCTTGGACCCTGAAGGAAACATTTGGGACTGTCTTGTGTTCCTGTCTTGCTTGCATGTCTTTCGTCCTTATGTCTGTCTGGTAAACTCCTATTCAGCCTCCAAAATGTATGGAAAACATCATCTCTTCAGAAAAGCTTTTTCTAAGGCAGAGATAATAACTATAATTTAATTGGAACTTTTGACTAAAATAGTAACATTATTTAGTAGTTACACACACACACACACACACACACATACAGTAAAGCTAGAGAACAAGAATGCAATGTGCATCAGAGCAGCTGGCGCCAGGAGACAGGGTGTATAGTGAGGTCCAGACCATGTACTCTGCTACCTGACACGAGACTCTGCCACTGGTCAACAAGGTATGGCTATGCCACACTTTAGAAAGGGAAAATTAGGTGGCCCAGATGCTCTATTTATGGCTTCAAATGCTTATTTAAATACCTAATTTGTGTCAGAGAGGGGACAGAGACACAGTACTATACTGTCACACACAGCAGCCTAAGGAGTTCATTAATATTTTAAGGTCCTTGATTCAAGCACCCCAGTATCAAGCCACACTTGATTATGTCTTATTTTTTGTCAGCATCTTTCTCTTAACCCTTGTACTTAAAATCTACATTAAAATATCCTTAATAATCCTCAACTCTGCATTGTACGAGCCAGTCCTGAAATTCTTTGCTTTGATTACTGGGTATGCTTGAATCGTGGTCCTTAAAATATTAAGGGAACTCCTCAGGCTGCTGTGGATGACCGTCTGTCTCTGTCCCTCTCTGCTGACACAAATTACATAAAGGAAAAGGAAAGGAATAAAATTAAAAGGAAAAAGGACACCATCAATGACTATTTGCCTCTGGAAGAAAGAAAACTCACCTTTCAGAATAGGAATGTTTATCCTAACACCATTGCCAAGAAGCAGAATGGAGGTTTAAACAAGAGATTCATATTTGGAGATTAATTATTTTATTTGTGTGTGTGTGTGTTTATTCTCCCTCCCCCAATTAAAAGACAAGAAACGTTGGAGAGCTCAGCAAAGCAACTGATTCAAAAGTGAAAATAAAAGATGTAGGACTTTTATTGAATGAGGGAAGCTCCGCCCAGAGTCCATGATTGGTCAGTTTAAACTGATGAAGGTACTGATTGGTCCAGGAGGCAGCTAGTTCTGCGCATGTCCCTGCAGGCATGGAACTTTGGCCACGTGCCCTTTGTTTTCAGGGAAGAAGACCCAGAAGTGAGTCATTATCATTTTGGAACTCTAGAAAGAGAACGCTGATGCCTGCCAAGAGCCCTTGTCCCTAACTACCTAGTCTAGGAAACTAACGTCCATGGTCCCACTTGCCTGGGGGACAGGAGAAGGGATTATTATGGCCAGGGCAGAGTTAGGCTATCCTGCCCCATCTCTCTTCTCCCAGCCTTGTTTTGAGCCAGAGCCTCTTTACTGATTCCAGAGCTTGGGGATGAGGGTTGGGGAGACTCTCTCATTGCTGCTCCCCTAGTACTGGAGTTACAGGTATGAATTGCCACACCCAGCTGTTTGTGTGGGATCTGGAAATTCAAACTCCGGCAGCCTCAGGCCCTCATGCTTGTGCAGGAAACGCACTTAATGGCTGAACCATCTCTCTAGCCCAGGAGTTAATATTTTTCAAATAAAATATTTGTGTCTTGTGTATAATGCATTCCTTGGCTGTGCAGTTCCAGCAAGTAAGAACACTCCATGCCATGCATTTTCTTCTCACCTTGAGCCTGTGCTCCCCAGGCAGGACTTCAAGGCTGAGGAGCAGTCTTTGCCTCCAGGACTTAACACCTGTAAGCTCCTTCAACATCCCTGGTCAGATGTGAGCCAAGCCCTACACATCACAGGAATAGTGGGCAGAGCTCAGCTGTCCTGTAGCGTCCATCCTGATCAGAGAACATTGAACATTTTTGGAAAAGACATCGTGCAGAACACCCAGAAACATGAAAACCAGTGGTAAAGTGCACCTGCTATCATTACTTCAATGAAATTGAGGATCTTCTCTCTCTGGTTCCTTTTCATTTTCAGTGCGGCAACTGTATTTTGAAATGTTGGGTAGGTTATGGTCAATCTCTCCCTCACAAACTTGTCCCTGACATACTTTGTTTCATGAAAGTACACCTGAAGCCCTTGTTTCACTGGACAATTCCTATTAACCTGGTTATTTATCTCAACTCCTGAAGATTTCCATGGTGATTTCTTTTGTTAGTGATCATTTCTGTGAATCCAGCTCCAAGTGGCAAACATGCCCCCTCTGCTCTGAGCGGCACCTGCTATCCCCACCCCCACGTGGCAGAACAGACTTCTTTCCTTTTCCTTTTGGAAAACTTATTTTGTAGCTCACCAAGAACTTAAATCTATTTTTTTTTTTCTTTCCTTTGAGGACATCCAGGAAAGAAGGGTCACTGCTCAACACAAGGAAAAAATTGGTCCCGTCATGAGCAAGGACAGGATGGACAGTTATTGAGCTGCTCTGGCGGAAGCTGACAGATTGGGGCACCAGCTTGCACACACTCACCACTCTCTCCCCAGGCTTCCTAGAAGGGCAAGCCACTGTCAGTTAAAGCAACAGCCCTGAGCCTCCGCAGAACAATAGATTTTGATTAGAAAAACGCTAATGCCATATCTATTTGTTAATTGTAGACTCTTAACAATCTCTGTCAAATGTGGGATTCTTTTTTTTTTCAATTTCAGAAGAGTAATCACAGGCTTCAGAAATTCAGGCTTTTGTTTGCAAAATGTGCTCGGGTTGTGGGGCACTCAAGTGAGAGGGACGTGAGGCGCAGATCTCCTTCCAAGGGCACTTGAGACAACCAGTGTTGAACTTCAGTTTTTATCACAAAGGACCAAAGATAACCAGCTGAAAAGTTTTTGATCAAGATGTTTACATTTTCCATTCAAGCACTGGAATTGAGAGAGGAAATGATAAAACACATGCAGAAACCAGGCTTTTTCTTCCTCCCCAGGGAGTCTGGGTTACTTAGCATCTAGAATTAGTGTGTATTGATTGTCAACCCCGTTAAAACAAAGAAAAGAAACCATCCAAATGAAGCAAAATAAAGAAAATTAAAACCATGAAAAAAATGTATTATTTTCTAGGTGGGGAAGGATGTTTGGGGCATTTTGTAAAAAATGCAAAAAAAAAAAAAGCAAAGCTAAATTATTGGTCAGAAGCCTATTATAGGACAAGAACACTTAACTACTACTCACGAGAGCTCAGTAGAGTGTGGCAAAATAATTCCCAGGTATCCGTGTTTGGAGAAGGGCATACCTCAGCTTGGTTAAGAACCTCTGAAGGGGCATATTTGACAGATGGTGAAGGGTTGAAGGAGCCCCTGAAGTGACTGTCATCTTCATGACAGAAGGATCCTAGCCTGAGCCAGTGGCAAAGAGAAAGGGGACAAAGAAATGACAGTGTTCGGTCCTTTGGATCTGTCTTCTACTTTCGCCCTAAATTGGACTTGTGGCTGGTCCGAGTTGGACATGGGACAGGAGTGAACATGAGTCTTGCAAAGAAGGCCCAAGTAAAACTCATGGAAGTATGTCTCACACAAGCAAATCTACATGGGAAGCCCTCCAACAGGTAACACAGGGAGAAGAGAGTGACTCCCTCCCAGATTCCCCTGAACACCAGCACCTTTGTGCCATAGGGTTCTCTCCATTGGGTGGAGACTCTTCACCCAGAGCTGCCTCCAGGGAAGGGAGACCACTCATCATGGAGATTAGGTGACAGCTTTTGTGAAAATAGCTCGTGGGGACTCAGAAACACCTGGTGGGATGGAGTTAGAAGAGCAGAAATTCCAGTGGAGCAAAGAGGTTCAAAGCCAGTGAAATATTCATCAACTAACCAAGCTTCCTTTTGTGTGACTATGCTATGTAGGTAAGCTCCTCTGTGTGTGTGTGATGTATGCATGTGTGTGCACGGATATGTGTACCCACGTACATGCATATGGAAGCCAGGGGTTCTCCAATAACACTCTCTGTCACGGAACCTGAAGCTCCCAGTTTTTGGTTAGGCTGGCTGACCAGGGAACCCCCAGCTCTCCTGTCTTAGCTCCCCTCAACACTGGGGTTATAGGTGTGCATGGCCATGGCCGGTTTTGTTGGTGAGTTATGGGGATCAAACCTGGGTATTTGCACAGCAAGGGCTCTTACCTGCTGAGCCATCTCCCCAGACTCCAGTTTTTATATCTTTATAAATTGGTATAATCATTCTAACACCTTGCATTATGGTTTGAATATGTGATGTGGCACAGGCTCATGTATTGAGTGATTGGTGGTGTGGTTTTAAGAGGTGGAAATTTTGGGAGGAGGAGTGTATTAGTCAGGATTCTCAGAGGAACAGAACCGACAGAACGACAGAACGGATTGTAGTAAAAAGGGGGAATTTATTGGGGTAGTTTACAATAGTAGCCTGCAGGCCTACCTGTTCAGTCCACATGGCTAGATGCCTCAGCAGTCCCAGTCCAGCCCTGAAGGCCCGAAGGCTCCCTGGGGAACAGCTGATCTTCAGTCCTCGATGTGAGGCCCAGAAAACTGGATTCTGATGTCAAGGATGGGGAGGAGAGCAAGATGTGAGTGTAAGTCACGACAAGCACCAGCAGCTGGGGGAGGAAGGAAGAGAGGTTCCCTTCCCCTCAAGCTTCCTTATATCCAGTCCCCTTCTGGAAGGTCCGCTCACTGGGGGAAGGGCTCACTCTGGAGGAGGGACCTCCTCCTTTTGTCAGTCCTTCCTGTTGGCAAGCTCAGAGACCCACCCAAGATTACTGTGGATTGCTAAACAGAACAAGTTGACAATAAATGTAACCATTGTCCACCCCTTGTCAACTTGATATCAAGCCATATGGCCTTACATCATACTCAGTTTCCAAATGACACTAACAAGATCATAGTTCCTCCTAACACGATCTAACTATCCCATGTACAACCGGAAATGCATAAACTCCCCCAACATAAGGCAAGGTCCCTTGAGGAATGCTTAGTCTCTAATATCTAATAAGTTAAATATAAATTCAACAATGATTGACTAATGCTGTAATCTCAATATTAATTACATAAGAAAAGAAAAACAAAGGTATCAGTGTACATATGAACGAACATTCTAACCAAAGTAAGACAAAAGCACTCATGGCAATTACAGCTCTCATTTTTTGTAGCTGGTCACGTGGTATTTGTGACTACCTTCTGCTACCCATACTGTCTTTCCTCCACCTTCAGCAAGCACCTCAGCAGGTCTTGGTTCTTTACCTGGAGGGATGACCCATACTTTCATTCCTGATGGATCTGGGCCATTTTTCACATTGCCTTGATTGGGGTGTTGTAGTTTCCCATTGACTTTGATAACAGGACATGGTAACACCAAGAGGCGCCCAATAGAGTCTCCTGCACTCCAAACATATTCTTCCTTGCCTCCATTGTGGAGGAGCAGTCCAATTTCTCCCTGGTAGTCTGGATCAATCATTCCTGATAACACTGTAACTCCTTTCTTGGCCTGTTGACTGGAGGGCATCAGGAGCCCAAAGTGGCCAGGGGGGAGTCTTAGCTTCCAGTTTAATGGACTGTTCTCTGTGCTTTCTGGTAGAAATACTCCCCCTTCTGGAGACAAGACTTCTAGGCCAGCAGAGTGGAAGGTTGCAGGAACAGGAAGCAAAAATTTGGCTGATGGGTCACTTGGGGTGATGCTATGTGGTACCATTCCCATTTCTACCCCTTGATTCCTGGACCTGTGGATCCGGGCTATAGGAGAGACATTACCATATATATAGGACGCTGGTTCAGAACATACACAGCCTGCTGGAGAACTCTGCCCCAGCCCTCCAGGCTAGTTCCACCTAGTTGGCACCATAACTGGTTCTTTAAAAGGCTATTCCATCATTCTATCAAGCCAGCTGCTTCAGGGTTGTGGGGCCCATGGAAAGACCAGTGAATTCCATGATCCTGAGCTCTCTGCTGCACTTTCTTGGCTGTGAAGTGAGTTTCTTGGTCTGAAGCAATGTTGTGTGGAATAACATGATGGTGGATGAGGCATTCTGTGAGCCCATGGATGGTAGTGTTTGGTGAACTGTCCTGTTGCTGTTGTCCACCTGATGTTGGCTAGGAGATAATGTCCATCCCTCTGCTCATGCCATCATTTTCGCAGAGCTGGCCTTTGAATCTGTAAGCCAAAATAAACCCATCCCTCCCTCCAAGCAGCTGGTGTTGGGTTCTTTTCTGAGCAGCAATGAGAAAGCTGACTACAAGGAGCCTTTCTAGCTGCAGGAAGTAGACCTGGGCTAAGGCATGTCTTAAAAGGCATATCTTGCCCACATCTTTTTCTCTCCTTGCTTCCTGTCTTCCATGAGGTAAGCTGCCTCAACCTTCACCCACTCTCACTGCTATGATGTTCCATTCAAGTGTCCTGGACAAACAACCATGAGCTGATGCATGGAAACGATAAACAAAATCAACCCTTTCTCCCTGAAGTCATTCTGTGAAGTATTTTGATACAGTGACACTGAGCATTTTAAATCTCAGAGTGTTCAGTGTCCCCAAGCCAGTTAAGGTCTATATGGATGTAAACACACAGCACTATCGAGAGCAAAGGAGTTTCCTCTCCACCCTGAAGGTCTTAATTATTGAGTCCACTAGCATGAACTGTCCACGGACAGGTTAACAGCAGAATAGGCACAATATATATATATATATAAAATGCATCATAGGAATGAAAAGTGAGATGTTCTCTTTGTAAGGCATGGGAAAGTAGAGCATGGAAGCAGGCAATTCTAGGGGGAGAATAAATGATTCCTACTGGTGATAAATGGACCCACTGAACAAACAGTAGTTTGGGACTGTGGATGTGGTGTCACTCAGCTCTTCCTCACTGTTCCATGACAGTCAATGAAAGTGGGTCAAGACCACTCACTGCCTTCCTTCTAGAGGAATGTCCTTTATTCAGATAAGGGACTTCTGAGAGCGCCTTCCCTGCGTGTGCTGCTCCTCGGTGCTCTCAGTCAGAAAGCCAAAGCAGCAGGTTTGGGACCATCATCACCTTAGCCCAACATACTGTAAGCGCTTTTTAATAGCATCATATAGCACTTGAAGTGTGGGTACAGAGCTGCCTTTTACTATGTGATCACGTTTCTAAGTTCAATTATTAATACACATAAAATGGTTTATATTTGGATTCAATTTCCTTTCTCATCCCATACCTCTTCTTTATTGTTGCACAGCAAACCACTACAAAACTTAGTGGTTTACATTTCAAAAAATATAATACCTAAAATTAAAAGTCTGGCCATACTAAGTGTTGATCAGATATGGACCAGTGGGAACACTTTCATATTACTAGCGAGAATTTAATATAATACAAGCATTTAAGAACAGTAGAATACAGTAACTTAAAAATTAAACATATATCTAACATATGATCCAGCCATTCTACTCCAACACATTTATTCAGAAAAAATTAAATGATCACAGCAGCTTTATTGGTTATAGTCTAAACTGAAAACAATTGCTTTGTCCATTCATAAATGGATGGAATGGATAAATAAATTATGATGTGTCTTACAATGGAACAATACATAAATAATAAATGAATGACAGGTACACCTAATAACATAAATACATCTCAAAATAATGAGGCTGAGTGGAAGCATTCACCTTGAAAAAATATTATATTTGTCAATTTGTATGGAATTCTAAACAAAATGTAAGCTATTACTATAACAAATGCCTGAGCTAAATCAACTTCCAAGGAGGAAAGTCTTATGTGGCTCACAGTTCCAGGGCGCTCAAGCCATGGACAGTTAGTTCCAGTGCTTCCAGTCCTGTGGGAAGGAGATACATCAGCCAGGGGACAGGTGATGGAGAAAAGCTGCTCACCCCTGGCAACTAGGAACTGAAAAAGGAAGGAAGGAAGGAAGGAAGGAAGAGAGAGAGAAAGAAAGAGAGAAAGAAAGAGAGAGAAGGAAGGAAGGAAGAAAGGAAGGAAGAAGAAAGGAAGGAAGGAAGGGAGAAAGGAAGAAAGAAGGAAGAAGGAAGGCAAGAAGGAAGGAAGGAAGGAAGGAAGGAAGGAAGGAAGGAAGGAAGGAAGGAAAAGGAAAGAGGAGCTAAGGCCTCAATATTCAAAGACACACGTCCTATCATCCTTCCATAGACTCCACTTCCCATTAACACCAAAGTCGGGGACCAAACCTTCAACACATGGGGCTTTGGGTGAGATGCAAGATCCAAACTATAACACTGATCGACAGTGACAGAAGGGAAGATTATGAAGTAGCCATTGTACAGATACATACAGATAAAAAAAAAACTTGTCAAGTCAAACACTCTCCCTTCTCTCTCTCTCAAATAAGTAAATAAAAATAAATGAGTCTACTATTAAGTAATTTGTGCAATTAAAAAAAACCCTGAACACATACAAAAACTAGTCATTTTTCCCTAAGAGAAATGAACATACCAGGAGGCATGGTTCCTTGATTGAAGCCCTTCAAGCACAGTGCCTGAAGTGAAATTGCTTTTGATCCAAAAGCCTGTGAATTGAAGAAACATTTATTTGCGCCATACACACTCAGCATGCAATGGTAAGAGTGATACGTGGTAGCTTTCATCGACACTCTTACCTGGAAAAGGGAGAGAGAGAGAGAGAGAGAGAGAGAGAGAGAGAGAGAGAGAGAGAGAGAGAGAGAGAGAGA
>PVHP010018861.1:0-32633 GCA_004024765.1 Zapus hudsonius
AAGAAATGAAGGAATGACCAAATAGACAACTTAAGTAATCATGGCCATAATTAAGCACATTTTAAACTTTAAAAGATATTGGTTTTTTGCAAGGAAAGAGAGGGGGAGGAAGGAAAGGGCACGCTAGGGCCTCTACCCTCTGCAAATGAATTTCAGATGCAAATGAATTCCATATGCATGGGCTACTTTGTGCATCTGACTTTACGTGGGCACTGGGGAATCAAACATGGGCTTTGCAGACAAGCACCTTAACAGCTGAACCATCCATCCCCACATTTTAAACTTAAAAAAATAAGTGTCAGAAGTGGCAAAGGATATGGCATGTAGAATAAGACAGTTCTTTGATGATCAGTAACTGTAAGAATTTGGATAAGACCCTGGGATTCATGGTTCCAGTTTCTTTATTGCTGAAGTGGGAAGACAAGTGGAAGCACCCATGTTATTGGGCTGTCTTGATTAAACCTATCAAGCATGCGGTTGCTTTTGCTACTTAGTTCACAGTAAGTGGTCACTGTGTGCTGGGTTTTTTTATATCTTAATTTTAACCTGTCTTGAATGATTGAACCTTTTGTATAAATTTATTGTGTATCATGTTTTATAGGATGCCAATACCATAACTAAATTTTCTTGAATTGTAACAGTTGAACTTCACCAAACAGATTAGGTATGGCATTAGAAATGATAAAACTTAAAGGTATTTATCCAACCTAACTTTATCATTAGTGTTACTGTCTGTTTTCAGATGAATTCTTATTAGTAGTATCATATGTTTACCAGTTGTCTACTGCAATAGCTTAGATTTTATTTATTTCTAAACTATTGACAGATCTTGGTCCAGTTCAATTTTAATATAAAAGGCACTTAAAAACATTGTAGGGAAGCATAATTAACAAGACTATAAATGAAGATAATACTTATAAGATTTTAAGTAGTAAGTGCTATTAAATACCAAAATTAATTTAATTTTAAATTATTAAATATTAAATATTGTCACATTAAAGATCCTTAGTAAGTTTCTTCATTTCCTTCATCTCTTACAAAATTGAAATCTCAAAAGTGTTTTTTCAGAGACAGGAGAACTTGTTATTAGCTGTATCAGTAGAAAAGAACTGTGTGTGCCAGGAAAAAAGGCTCGCACTAGGGACTTCAAGTAGAAGATTGTCATTTGAGAATGAGCTACATAGACTTTACACTATTTGGAAAATGTTGTTTATCAGTTGACCAAAGGTCATCCTAACCATCACCTATCATGGTTTTTATGAAAGGGGGAAAAAATCATTCCTTAGCTTTAAACAGTCCTTAAAAACACAAGTTGAAAATGAACAGGTGGATTATATTGCTTTATATTTGGTATGAAGTGTCAAATTACATTTCTCTCTGTACATGTCCTCTGTTGCACAAAAGAGATTATTCTTTTTTTAAAAAAAAAACATGTTTATTTATTTGCAAGCAGAGAGAGAGAGAATGAGAATGGCTCACCAGAGCCTCTTGCCTCTGTAAATGAACTCCAGGTGCATGCACTACTTTGTGCATATGGTTTTAATTGGGTACTGAGGAATCAAACCTGGGTGGGTAGGCTTTGTAAGCAAGTGCTTTTAACCACTGAGTTCTCCCCAGCCCGAAATTATTCTTATAAATTCAGGTTAGGCAGAGTCTTTTCATCAGTTGCTTCTTATTACAACTTAATTGTTGGGGAAGATTCTGAAGTTTCTAATTGTTTTTCTTTTTGTAAAGTTGAGAAAAATATGTTGCTTCTTTATCATAATAATATCTTTTGCCAAATTACTCATTTTCTCTTTTCTTAGGATATATTCCATTCTTTGTCTTAGAGATGTTCTCTCTAGACTCAGGTTCACTATCGTCCAGGGCTACTGAACAGTTTAATCTTTCCATCAGACTCCCCAACCTTCATTAGAAGTTAAGTCAGATTGACTTTGGCTTCTTGATCTTTATGCCTTCACTACTTCTCTGTCGCCTTCACCACATCTACTGTGCTCTCTATTTTGCTTCTTTTCATTTCCCACGTTGAAAATGTGCAATAAGGAGAGAGCTTCATAGTTTTATTCATGACTGTATCCTTGATACATAAAATCATGCCTCGCACATAGTAGCCCCTCAATAAATAACTGCTAAATGAGCTAATGATTTTTCCCTCACTCTTTATTATACTTAAAAATTCACATTGTAAATCAGTTTCTCTCAGAACTTTGAAGGAATTGCTGCATTGTCTTCTTGATATCTAGTGTTATTAATGTGAAAGGTGATGTCACTGTTTCTGACCTGTTTCTTTTGTTTCTAAAAACTTTAATTTTCTTTGAGCTCTGAAAGTTATTGATGTAAGATGAGGATTTCTTTTTTTAATATTTTATTTATTGATTTTCAAGCAGAGAGAGAGAGAGTGAGAGAAAGAGAGAGAGAGAACACACCAGGGCCACCATCTTGTGGGTCTGGCTTATGTGGGTACTGGGGAATTGAACCCAGGGCCTTAGGCACTGGAAGCAAGTGCCTTAACCGCTGAGCCATCTCTCCAGCCCAAGATGAGGATTTCTTATTGAGCCTGTCTGGCACTTAGGAAGAAAGCCCTTTGTTTAGACAATTCTTCTTGGCCATGCAGTGACCCCTCAGATTTACCTTTTTTTCTCTTGGTGTTGTATTTTCCTTATTTTTCTCTTTAATTTTATATCTTCATAATCTAAACCTTGATTGCTTTATTCTATATTTATATTACTTGAGTGTTTAAACTAGAAAAGACAGTATACTCTTTTCTCAAACAATATATAAATTGATTGACAACCATAAGAATAGATTGATATAATAATTGTGATTTGGTTGGGTTTTTTTTTCCTATTGAGTGCAAAAGTGGCTTGTTACATTAGTAGAAAAAGGGAGTATTATAAGTATTAGTTGACTGAAAAGACCTAGTCTGATTTTACTTTGTGTACTCTACAATTTAAATATTGTGTTTGGGGCTGGGCAGGTGGCTTAGTGGTTAAAACGTAAATACATATGACTGACTAGATTATCAGATCCCTAACTCCCATACAAAGTTTGGAATTAATACCCGAGTGTGAAGGCAGGAGAGTCCCAAAGCTCATGAGTTAGCTTTGTCTGGCCTTCCAAGCAGTAAATGAGAGCTCCTGTCTGAAACAAGGTGAGAGAGATGACTAACATCTCAAGGTTGACCTTTTACCTTCGTGTGCACAGTGTGACACATGTGCCCAAATCATACATAAACATACATGCATACATGTAAATTACATGCCTATGTTAGTTAAACTTTGTTACTATGACCATATACCTGAGCTGACAATTTAAGGAAGAGGGATTTAATTTGGCTCTTGTTTCGAAGGTTTCAATCCATGGTCATTTGGCTCCACTGTTTCCGGGCCTGTACGAGGCAGAACATCATGGTGGAAGACAGTGGTAGAAAAAAGCTGCTTCCCTTGTGGCAGTCAGAGAAGTACCTCCGCATGTCCCATAAATCTCTTGTTCTGCATTCCTGCAAAGCCAGTATGACCTGGACTAGGTCTGCAGCCACAGCAAGCTGGACCACAGCTGCGCATGGTCGCAGAGTGCCACTTTCCTGTACGCCCTTCTGAAGACAGCCTTCCAAATGATGTAACTCCTCCACATGGGAGCTTACTGAGGTTCATGCCTGACTGGCTCTTGAGATGCCCTTATGACATCTTTCTTATTATCCTCTTGCAAAGTCCTGGCTTCTTTTAGCTACCATACCTCCTCGACACCAGCTTTTCTAGCCAGTCTGAAACTTTCTCATACTTTTTCATTTTAAATAGTTCCCACCATAACCTGACTAAAAGCAGCTGACAATCTCCATTTACCAGCCTGCATGCTGTGTTGCATGGAAATTTCCTTCACCAGCATTTAGTCCATCACCTTTAGATCAGCTTGCCTCAAAGTCTTAAGATAGGAACAGAGTATATGTATGAGTTGTTTGCTACAATAACTTGAATGGGCTGTAATCAAATACTTCATAGATTCCTTGTCCCCAACTGAAATTGAACCATACAATTTGGGGCCTTATATGTCTGGCTTCTTTTATAGCAGCATACTGCTTCGAAGTCCATCTGTGTCATAGCTTGCATCAGTACTTTACTTTTTCTGTTGCCAAGTCATGTTCCATTGAATGGATAGATCACATTTTGTTTATCCATTTGTCAGTGGGCCTTTGGATTGTTTCACACTTTACTGTTATATGTAATGCTGTTATGACATTTGTAGACATGTTATATATGGACATATGCTTTCAGCTTTCTAGAATATATACGTAGGAATAGAATTGTTTAATTTTTTTTGAGGAATAGCAAACTTTTTCCAAAGCCACTGCACTAAATGGTTTCAACTTTGTTCTCTGTCTTCACCACCACTTGCTGTTTACTTACTGCCTGTTTGGCTGATGGAAGTGAAGTGTCATTTTACTCATGACTAGTGACGTAGAAATTCTTCTCGTGTGCTTGTGGCACATTTGTTTGTCTTTTTCAGAGAAATGCCTCCTTTGTCAATTTTTAAATTGTGGTTATCTTTTTGTTACTAGATTGTGTTATCTGTATTCTATCATATAATTTACAAATGTTTTCTAGTATGCAGTTCTCATTGTACATTGGTATGTGTGCAAGTTCATATGTGGGGGGAGAGAGAGAGAGGGAGGGAGGGAGAGGGAGAGAGAGAGAGAGAGAGAGAGAGAGAGAGAGAGAGAGAGAGAGAGAGAGAGAGAGAGAGAGAGGAAGGGAGGTGACAACTCACCTGGGTGTTTTTACAGGTGCCATCATCTACTTTTGTTTGAAGGATCTCTCACTGGCCTGTAGCTCACCTGTGTGTTCCTGGCTGGCTGGCCCGCAAGCCCTGGGGATCTGGCTTCTCCACCGCCCCAGCAAGGGGATCACTGGTGCACACAGTCACCCTGGCTTCTGGGGTCAAACTCAGGTCCTCAGGCTTGGAAGGCAGGCACTACTGACTGAGCTTTCCCCAGCCCTAGAAAGCTTTTTCCTGTGTTCTGTGTACAGATATCTATGTGGGAATGATAATGCATTCTTAAACTACTCTTTCTTTTATATTGAAATTTTGATTAACCAGAATTAAGGGAAATAGAGCTGTTATGGTTAACTGAAGTTTATC
Organism: Zapus hudsonius; assembly: GCA_004024765.1. NCBI lineage: Eukaryota > Metazoa > Chordata > Mammalia > Rodentia > Dipodidae > Zapus > Zapus hudsonius. Next base: position 5,137 of record PVHP010018861.1, read on the forward strand.
TAACAGATAATCCACAAAATTTTGTATTACACTCCCTTGTAAGCAAATCTCTTCCTGCCCTTACCCTTTCTTGCTTCAGCACATTCATGCTGCTTTGCTACCACTATGTGTCTACAAGAAAGCTGCCTCTAAATTGAATCTTGTCTAGTTTCTTCCACAAGGAAAGTCTGACATAAAATTAAATACCCAGTAAATGTTGAACAAGTTTCTTGATGTTTTGGGGGATTTGACATGCAGTGTACTTTTTTTTAGCCACTGCTAAGCTTTTACACATGTGTTCTTTCAGGTATATGGATATAGTTTTATATATATATATATATGATATATCATATATATATATATATGATATATATATATCATATATATATATCATATATAACATATGTACATGTAACAGGTGGGTGCATATCGTTGTGGAAAACCTAGCAATAAAAAAGGAATACAAAAAGCCAGGCATGGTAGTGCATGCTTTTAGATGCAACACTCAGGAGGCTGAGCTAGGAGGATCACTGTGAATTTCAAGTCAGGCTGGGCTAGAGTGAGAGCCTGTTTTTTTTTTTGGGGGGGGGTGCAGGGGCGTGTGATACAAAAATGTTACTATGTAATAGTTTTATTATTTTCACATTGTAAATATAATGAAAAGGGTTTGCCATTTTAAAAATAAATTTCATGCTTCCATAGATTGCACATGTTTTACTCAAGTAGAGAGGATTTAAGAGTACAATGATCCAACTTTTATATATGGCTAATGTATTTTCCCACCCTCACACCTAGTCTGTCTACTTTAGTATTTTAACTATTTTTATATTTACATAGTTTGTTTCTTGTGGTTTATTCTTTAGAGAGAACTATTCCTCTGAAACATTTTTGGCTTATTTACAGATTGGTCAAAGAAAAGGTGATGTATGAAAAAGAAGCAAAACAACAAGAAGAAAAAGTTGAAAAAATGAAAGCTGAAGATGGCGAAAATTATGCTATTAAAAAACAGGTAAAATGATTTTTATAAAATATTTTTATTTATTTTTAAATAGAATGGGTACACCAGGGCCTTCCAGTTGCTGCAAACAAACTCCAGACATATATGCCATTTTGTGCACTAGGCTTTATGTGGGTACTGGGGAGTCAAACCCTGGTCGTTAGCTTTGTAGGCTAGTGCCTTAACTGCTGAGCCATCTCTCCAGCCCTGAACAGAAGTAGCTAAGGCTGATGGAGTACCATATTAACTAAAGTAGTCTTCACAACAGTCCTTACAGATGGTTTCATTCTTTGTTATTGAAACCTCCATTTAATAATAAGGAAACTGGGTGTGGTGGTTCATGACTATAATCCTAGCACTTGAGAGACTGAGGCAGAGTGTGCTGCAAGTTCAAGGCCAGCTTTGGGTATAGAGCGAAACCTTTCTCAAAAGCAAACACAGAAACCACCAAAGATGAGGAAACTTGTCCAAGGTTCACAGCATAGGAGATTTGCACACAAACATTCTAGTTCTAGTCTGTACTCTTAAGTCCTAAACTGTACTGCCTTTTATAGTAAATATAAAAAAAATGGGCCCATCTTATATTAAATACACCTATATATTTAAATTTTAATGTGTTTTCTCCAAATCAATGTGAGAATCACCAAAACAAAAATTTATCACATTTCTCATAAATTTGGTCTCCTAAGCATTGCATGCAAGGCTCTTCTTTGTATCTGTCTAACCTCATTTCTTTAGTCCCCACCTAGACTTGTTGGGTGTGTTCCCTGTCTTTGATTCTGGAATTTTGCACATGTCTGAGATACTCTTCCTCCTCTTTTACCTACCATCTCCTTATGAATTCCTGTTTACTACAAACCTCCCCTACCTTCCCTCACATTGAATTAGTGTGCATACTTTCATAATATCTTATTTCCATTTTAGCATTTATTGAAAGTTTATTCTCAGCTAGCAGCACTCCCTATCTGGGAACTTTCTCATGTTTTCACCACAAAATGGGTAGTCAGTGTCTCCTTGATTCAGTGTCTCTCCTGTATGGGCACATTGACAGAACAGCTCCTTAGTTTCTTCCTGTTTCACTACCAGGGTTTCTTCTCTTGTTGAAGTTTTCCCTCCCTTTCCACATGAATGTATGCTCTTTTAGCTTAATTTTTACTTTTTATTTCATTATTTTTTGAGATAGGATCTGTACACAGATGCAAAGTAGCATGTGCATCTGTGATCCCAGCATAGCTACAAACAAGTTCTCAGGCCAGACTTGTTTGCAGCACCAAGAGGCCCTATCTTACAGAAAGTGGAGCACAGACACCTCCATCCATGCACCATCACATGCACATGCTCATGCACACATTCATGCAAATCAAATTGTTTTCAATATAAGCAACGTTCTAGCTGTTTCATTGAGTACATATCAAATGTAAAAAGGGGGGAATGTGTTCAAAGATCCCTTCTACACTCAATGATAAAATTCTCTTTTGTCACAGTGGCCATGGTTTATAACATGATTTGTTAGATTCCATAGACTATAAAATACCATCCCATATCTAATTATAGACCAGTAAAGTTTTCTGTTTGCTGCTATTATCAGTTGTCAGTTGCAGGGTTTTGTTCAGAGCCTTCTAAAAGCTGCCCTCATCCCACACTACACAGTTTTCTGAACTTTCTCTCCCTAGCTTAAGTATATTGTGGCCATTCATGGTTTGGTATTTGATGGATATTTTTGGTTTGGTTTGTTGTAGTGTGGTGTGGTAGTTTGTTGTTTGGGGTTGGATCATAGAGCCTTACACTGAGCAGCCTCATTCATGTTTGGTTTTATAGAATGGATATTTCAAGGAGTGTTCTGTACCTAATTGCCCAGGAATTCAAGGTCAATATTGGTTTCTTGGCATTTGCTCTGTTTATAAAAGCTGTTAAGGAAGCCACTCCCTGCGTTTTGTAGACCCTCTCCACAGTCTGTGCCTCCTCCTCTTCTCTTCTCACATCCTTCTCTTGCCCTGGCTTTTGAGCATTCCTACATTGGGTCTATTTTATTGCATACATTTATGATGCTATCTCAATCTGTACAAAATTTTCTTGCATAAAGTTGGTTGCCAAAAAATATCAGGGAAATGGGACATTATTCTCCAGACATGCAGTGACTGTTGTATTCATGGCATTTGTTACCTCCTCTAGACCTGCATGATATTGACCCCATCAACATTTCAACTCGGATAGTGGAGGAGGGCCAGAAAAATTGAAATAGAAGAGGGACTAGTGAGTAGTTGGAAGGAAGTGGTTGGGAGAGGGGGAACGAATGAAGATAATGGGGAGAGGGGACTTCAATCACATTACGTGTTCATATATGAAAGTTATTAATAAAGTTAAAAATAATCAGGGAGAATCCCTTCCAGCTTCACTCTAATTTTGATTCTTTTAAATGAAGTAAGCTTTTAGGACCCTAAAATAACACAGTATCCATACATAATACAGTATTCAGGCACGCCCTGTTTAATTTTAGCCCTTTGCTTCTGATGCACCTCTCCTCCACAACCTCCATGGATGGATGCGGAGGATTTGTGCCTTCAAGGTGTTTCAGTTTTGTTGCTTTTTTACTTTTGTCTTATTCTGGAACAGAGTGATTGGCAGTAGTGCTATTCAACCAGACATCTCTCTGGTTTCTGCTGAGATGCTCTTCTTCCATTTTTCCTAAGTTCTGTAGCAGTACATACTGGCACAATATTTTGACAACGACTCTTCCCAAAACTGCACTTACTACATGTATAGGAATTGCAGTATGAAATGTATCTTTTTAAGAAAGATGCATACACATTTTTTGTGACTCATTTGAAGCATGAGTTTATAATAAGAGGTTTCTTTAAAGAGAATTTTTTTTCCACTGAACATATTAGTATTTAATGAACAAAAGAATTTTACTAGAATTCTCTCACAAAAACAAAAAGTTTGTTTTGTTTGTATTCATTTTTGTTTGTGGGGTTTTTTTGCATGTACATGTATATGGGCTTTGTGGTATATGTGCATGTGTGGAGGTGAATTCACATGTGTGTGGAGGCCAGAGGTCATCACATGTCTTCCTTGTTGGCTTTTCTCTTTGTTTTACTGAGACAGGAACTTTTACTGAGCCCAGAGTTCTCTGAGTCAGATAGTTTAGCCAGATTGCCCCAAGTATTCCCTGTCTCTGGCTCCTTCACACTGGGATTATAGGCCGGCTGCCATGCCCACCCGGCATTTATGAGAGTGCTGGGGATATGGACTCCAGTTCTCAAGCTCAGATGGCAAGTGCTTTACCAATTAAGTCCTTAACTCTGCCATACAAATATGTTTTTGTAAGAAATAGCTAGACATTCTGGTTTTTAAATTTTTTGTTATAGAGTATGTGTGTGTGTGTGTGTATATATATATATATATATATATATATATATATATATATATAGAGAGAGAGAGAGAGAGAGAGAGAGAGAGAGAGAGAGAGGATATTCAGGGAGGTCTTGTATACCCTCCACTCTTCCCCTTTTGCAAGATACCAATCTTGCATTATGGTATGATTTCCAAATCATGAAGCTGACAGTTAGTATACCATGGAACTTACTCATTTTAACTGACTGCACATGTCCTTGGTTGGGCGGGTAGGTGTGTGTGTGCATGTGTGCGCGCGTGCAAGCCTATCCCATAAGTAACTATAACCATAATCAAGATGAACTGTCACAAGACTCCTTCAAGCCTCATGCTTTATAGCCATCCTTACCTCTATTCCCTAACCTAAGTAATTACATTATTTCAAGAGTGTCCTATCACACGTAATAGAATCATACAGTCCGTAACCTTTGAAAATTGGCTTTTTCTACTTAGTACAACTCCCTTGAAGTCCATTGAAGTTGTTGAGTAGTTTCTTCTTTATTACTACTGAGTAATATTCCATGATGTGAGTGTACCACTGTTTCTGAGTTTTGGTTATTGTTGGAGGGGTGCTGCTATGATCATTTGTGATTTGTGTACAGTTTTTTGTGAAGACCATGTCTTCACTTCTATAGGAAAAAGGCCCAGGTCATTCTAGTGTATTCTTTTTTGTGTTAAGAACAGTTGTCAAACTCTTTCAGCAGTGGTTCTGCCATCTTCTGTTCCTGCCAGTACTTGCTTGCCTGTCTGACGTTCTGCAGTTTTGCCAGAGCTGAGTGTTCTCGCTGTGTGGGTTCATCGTCGTTTATGTAATTTAGCCCTATCCTGTGTATTTCATGTCTCTAGTGGGTGGTATATTGGACATCTCCCTGTGTGCATTTGCTGTCTGCTTGTCCTCTTCCATGTCTGCTCATGCCTTTTGCCGACTTGTAACTGGATGCTTTAGTTTTGAGAGTTCCTTAGTTTTAGTTTTTTTTAATGCATACTTTTTGTCAGACATGGTTTGCAAATATGTCTTCATAATTAGTTCTTTTATCTCCGTAATATATAGTGTCTTTCACTGAGCAACAGTTTTTAAATTTTTGAGGATTCCAGTTTATCAACACTTCCTTTTATGAACCATACTCTTTGTCTCTTACAGACTAGTCCTGATCCCAAAGGTTTTCTTTTTCTTCTTCTGAAAGTGTGTTGTTTTGCATTCAAATCTGATTCATTTTGAGTTAATCTTTATATAAGATGTAAGATTTAAAGTTTGTCATTTTGGCCATTTATGTCCAGTTGCTCTGGGAGCAATTGTTGAAAAGACGGTCCTTCCTCCATCAAATTGCTTTTACATCTTGGTCAGAAACAACGGCAGTTGGGCATATTTGTGTAGAGCTATTTGGGGTCTTTCTTGTGGCCCATCAGTCTGCATCTACCCCTTTACCAATAAGGCGCTGTCTTGATTATTGTAGCTTATGTTGTGAGCCTCAACATTGGGGCAGTTGAGTCTTCTCACTTTATTCTGTTTTTCAATAAACAGTTGTTTCAACTATTCTAGCTTTTCATGTAAACATTAAAATAGTTTTTGATAACTGGGCGTGGTGGCACACACTTTTAATTCCAGCACTTGGGAGGCAGGTGAGTTCGAGGCCACCCTGAGACTATATAGTGAATTCCAGGTCAGCCTGGACTAGAGTGAGACTGTACCTCAAAAAAAAAAGTTTATAATAGTTTGCCAATAAACCACCTTTTATATGAATTTTGTTAAGTGCAGATCAATTTAGGAAAATCTGGCATCTTTTCTTTGTGATTTCAAGTCATTGGGAATGGCCAATCTTCCCAACTTACTTAGATCTGATATCTTTCATCAACATTCTTTTTTTGTGATTGCGGGATCCGTGGTGGTGTCGTACTCTATTTGATGTAGCTTTTGGTGATTTGTGCCTTCTCCCTTTGTCTTGCTAGAGCTAGCCAGCCCCTGGTTAATGGAGCTAGAAATCTTAGCCCAGTCAGATTATTTCACAGAATTCTTTACTCTGAAAAGAGGGGTGGGTGGAGATGAAGCCTTGTCAATTAGGCCATTCTTTTTCAATTTATATGCTTGATTTATAATGGAAACCATCAAATTTTAGGTTTAGCAATTTACTGATTGTTATAGCCTAAGCTTTGCCTAAGCCTTCCCTAATGTCTAGTTTACTAAATAGTATGTTTTAAAACAATTTCACGAGTAGAATGGCAAAGTTCCTAAGTCTCTGTCTCTCCCTCTCTCTCCCTGTCTCTCTCTTCCCCTCCCCCTCTCTCTCTGGCATATAGCAAGTCCCAACTGCCTAGATGTACATGGCCATTCCCAGCTTTTATATGTGGGTTCTGAGGTGTCAGTCCACTTAGAGATCTCTGGCCTAGAGGCCCTGTCCCCACCCCCACATCTTGAAGTCTGTAATACCCTGCAATATGTGCCTAGATCCAGGTTTCGTTTCTTAGACTTAACATAGTCAAAGATAGAAAGGTGTCATTTATTTAAGTGACCATCTCTCAGGGGATATACTTGGGAAAACAGTTAAATTTGAGTGTTTTGGAAGGTGTCTTCACTATAAAAATCACCTGTCTTTAAAAATATATTTGTGAAGAGAGGGTGGGGAGGCTCTAGGACATCTTGCTGCCTCAAAGGAACTCTAGAGGCATGTGTCACATTTGGCTTTATGTGGGAACTGGGGAATTGAACCTGGACTTACAGGCATTGCAAGCAAGCACCTTTATCCACTGAACCATCTCTTCCTCCCATATACTACTTCTTTCGAAATTATTCTTGACAGTCGCAATTTGCTGCTAGAAGGTAAAGCACTGATTTGTGACTTTGATGTAGATGTGGTTTATGGGATCTAATCGTGGTTATCAGAATGGCATGTTTCTTATTTTCATGCTTATGTTCCTATATTGGATTGAGGAACAGATACAGTCTCTCGTTCAGTTTTACATTCCCTGTTCTGGTATCATGTAAAACTGCAGTCACCCCTCAATAGGCATAAGCCATTGGTTCCAGGTCCTTTCTGCAGATACCAAAACTCGTGGATCTTTGGGTTCCTTATGCAAAATGGTATAGTATGTAACCTGTATGCATATTCCTGTATATTTTAAGTGATCTCTAGGTTACTTAGGATTCCTAATACAATGTAAATAGTTCTATTATTTAGGAAAATGATAAGAAAAGTCATAATATTGGGGTTTTAAAATTTATTTATGATCAGGGAGGGAGAGAGAGAGAATGGACATACCAGGGACTCTTGCTACTGCATGCACCACATTATGCATCTGGCTTTACATTGGTACTGGGGAGTCAAACCCAGGCTGGCAGGCTTTGCAAGCAAGCGCCTTTAACTGCTGAGCCATCCCCCAACCACAGGTGGGTTTTGTTGTTGTTTTGTTTTTAATTTTCAGCTCACTAGTGGTTGAATCTGCAGGTGTGGAACCCATGGATTCAGAGTTGATGAATGTAGAATAAACTTACTGAATAAATTGAAGTGAGGAGCCTGAACTTTTGCCCAATTTAAGTTGGGTTCCATCTTGATAGAAAATGGGGGATTCTTGGGTTGGAGAGATGGCTCAGCGGTTAAGGCACTTGCCTCCAGTGCCTAAGGCCCCGGGTTCAATTCCCCAGGACCCACATAAGCCAGACCCACAAGGTGGTGGCCCCGGTGTGCTCGCGCTCTCTCTCTCTCTCTCTCTCTCTCTCTCTCTCTCTCTCTCTCTCTCTCTCTCTCTCTCTCTCTCTCTCTCTGTCTGCTTAAAAATGAATAAATAAAATATTTTAAAAAAAGAAAATGGGATTCTTGATCTGTAACATTAGATAGAATAATGATGAATAGAAGTTATTTTGGACAGCACTGTTTAAAGTTCATTGCAGTGACATTAATTAAAGCTTTCAAAAATTATAGATATGTATTTTTCAACTTGTCGCTTAACCTAATTATTTTTATTCATCTTATTTAATTCCTATAGCTGTTCTGAAGGAATTTCATCAGAGAGGAAATCGAAAATGTACCTGTCATTGGTTTTCACACATACTCAAACTAACCAGATACACAAAAATAATTTCATTGTCATTGTTCAAATATCTATTTAATCTGAAAGTAAGGTCAGATCCTATGTCTGAAATTTCAACATATGTTTTATTCATAAAAGAGTTTCAAGTTCAACAGTGCATTTATGCCTGTGAAAATAGATATGGATAGAGAGCATTCTGGACTATCATAATTCTGTTTCTTAATAAATGTAACATGATAATCTGTATCTCTGAGAATAGTTTAAGGAAATGAAGCTTCTTACAGTACCTGAGAAAGTCTTATTTTAAGTCTAACATCTGACTTTTTATTAGGTTTCCCAGTTTTTTATTTGAGTTTTCTTCTTTTATGATTTGATACATTAAAGTCCAGCTTTGAATGGTAGATTTTAGTCCAAAAATATCCCCTAGAATAAATGTTCATGTGTTTGATTCAGTAGTTTGTCTTCAGGAGGAATAGGCAAGAAGCTCCGATTCAGAGGGGAGCCTCTGTGGTAATGTGGCTCAAACTGCATGGGGAGAATAATCTCTCTCCTCAGATGAAGCCCAAGGATAGGTAATAACTTTTTATGCATGATAAGCACCCAAATATGAACCTGCTGGTCTTTGCTTTTCATTTTCTTTACCTCTGCCTTTCAGTGAGAACCTCCCGCGGTGTGCACACGATGGGATCAATAACTCAATAACTTTTTTCATGCAGTAATTATCTCCATGTGATATTATCTGAACACTGTTTTTCTTTATTACTCCAAAGATGCAGGAGATATTTATATAACCAGCTGATCCCATTTTGGATAAAGGTGCTTTGTGACAGCAGGGGAAACCGTTTATTTTCAATAACCTTTTAAAATAAATGCTGAATGAAAGCTTTTCCAGTTAATTGTTACTCACCATGGGGCAGGGGAGAACTTTATACAAGTTCTAGAATTTGTAGATCTTACAGTTTGATAATCTTTCTGATTTGTTAACACAAGTATCAAAACTTTTAACGTAATCATATTTTTCTAGTTTCTCTAAGTCATTAGATATTTACTAAGGTATAGGAAAAATGCATGTAAGTCCTGTCACCTCTGTACATCTTACAGAGACTCTCATTGTAGGCAGAGATCCTGCAAGAATCCCGGATGATGATCCCAGATTGCCAGCGCAGGTTAGAGGCTGCGTATACTGATCTTCAGCAGATATTAGTAAGTAAAGACTCTTTGTGTGTGTGTGTGTGTGTGTGTGTGTGTGTGTGTGTGTGTGTGTGTGTGTGTGTGTGTGTGTGTGTTATCACTGAGGGTTTGCAGGTCAGAGGACAGATTCAGATTTTGGTCCTTGCCATCCACCTTGTTTGAGGTTAGGGTCTCTCATTGTTCACAAACTCTGCAATTGCCAGGCTAGCTGGCCCACAAGTTTTCTGGGTACGTCTCTTGTCTCTGCCTCCCTCCTCACCCTAGCTGTCTGGGATTGCAGATGTTAGCACGCAGCATCGGGTTTTTTTGTTGTTGTTTTATTTTAATTTTATTTATTTATTTACTTATTTATTTATTTATTTATTTATTTGCAAGCAGAGAGAAATACAAAGAGTCAGACAGGGAGTGTGTGCCAGGGCTTCGAGCTACTGCAAAACAAACTCCAGATAAATGAGCGTCCCTGTGCATCTGGTTTTATGTGGTTACTGGGGAGTCAAATCTGAGTCGTTAGGTTTTGCAGGCAAGCGCCTTAACCACTGAACCATCTCTCCAGTAGGCTTTCATGTTCTAGGGATCCAAACTCAGGTACTCACACTTACATGGCTAATGCTTTATCCACTGAGTCATCTCCCTGGCCCAGTTTCTTTGTCTTATATTTTAAATTGTTTTCAACCAAATATGGAAAGCCAAATTTTTAAATAAGAGCTAGGTGGAGAGATTTTCATTCATTTTCCCTGTATGCCAGCATGCTTTAAATAATTAAGGAAGTTTAAATTGTATTTTGTGCTATTATCTGTGTAAAAGTAGTTTTTTTTATCATGTTTATTCTATCTACTTAATTAGTTGAGTTATATTAGTAAGTATTCCTACTACCTGTGTTGTCTAGCAGTATCTTGAATTATTTTGTTTTCACACAATACATATTTGGTTCTTACTATATGAGAATATATAATAAAAATCAAGCCAACCTATTACTTCTTCCTTTTTTCTGTAATAAAGGAAACAAGCTGGTATATTTAGAAGCAGCCTGGGGTCCTTTTCTTTTTGTTCTTGTGCTGTTTACTTTTTAGTGACTTGTAATACTTGAATGAGTAACAAAATTGTGAAATTTGAGAAGGATCAACTTAATTTTTATTGTATTTCATTGCAGGAAAATGAAAAAGACTTAGAAGAGGCTGAAGAATATAAAGAAGCACGTTCAGTACTGGATTCAGTGAAGCTAGAAGCCTGAAACTTCTGTACAGGGGTGTTTTGTTTTGTTTTGTTTGTTTTACATTAAGTCTTGGGGTTCATTGTACAATTTATTATTTTTGATCACTTCTGTGTGTTTAGTAATAAAAGGATGTGGGCTGGAGAGATGGCTCAGTGGTTAAGGAACTTGCCTACAAAGGCTAATGACCAGGGTTCAATTCAATTCACCATTACCCACACAAAGCCAGATGCAAAAAGTGACGCATGTATTTGGAATTCATTTGCAGAGGCTAGAGGCCCTGGTGCGACCATATTTCCCCTCCCCCCCCTTACTCCCCCCCTCTCTTGGCTTACAAATAAATAAATATATTTAAAAAATAAGAGGATGTGGTTCATTTGATGCCATTTTATATTTGATGCATAACTTAGTATATCAAATAAACGTTCATCAAATAAAATTATTTTACAAAGTTTATTTAGCTGTCTCAATGGCTATTGCTAAATCACATTTTTTAAACTATTTTCTGGCAGCTTCCATGAATATAGACAATATACCATGATCATAGTCCCTCTCACCACCCTCTCTTTTTCCCTCCACTGAATCCCTTCTTCCCAACGACTCTTCTTTTGACGCCATCATTGTTCCCTCCTCTCAAGTAGGTCTTATGCAGGTAGCCTCAGCCAGTGAGGTCACGAATACCAAAGCCACTTGGTGTCTGGATGCCAGCACTGTAAGCGCTCCTCCCCTTCCTTCTTACCACCTCTTCCACAATGGTCCCTGAGCCTTGGAGGGTATGTAAATCGGATATTTTTTGACAAATAATTAAAATGTCATTTTCTGCCTGAAGTTTAAATTCTTTCATGAGCATGGATTGGGTTAAAAATAATTTGCCATGTTTTAAACATAAACCCAAATGTACTTGGAAGAGATTACAGCTCCCGGTACAAAAAAAGATGAGGCCTCGCTTATGTATCCCTTTACCTTTCCATGAGCTGTGAGCCAGTAAGAACTCCTCCTCCAGAAAGACAAGTCTACACAGGAACCACCAGCTGCCTAGATCTTCAAGTATGGTTCTTTTAAAATGTGAAGAATTGAATTATATTTTTAGGGAAAAAGTTATTTCCGTGGTGTGCTGGGGAAGTGTTTAAAAGTTCTTTAATCAAAGGAGAACCTGTGATGTGTAACTCTTAGTTTCTGTGATGTGAATACTCCACCTTGACCAGTTCCAAGCTCTGCCATGCCATCTCTGAACTCAAAGCTGGAAGAAGATTCAGGCCAGCTTCCTCAGAGGCAGGCAGCGCAGCAAGCCTTGAGGGCTGTGGTCCAGCCCCAGATTCTCATATATACAGAGATTTTTTTTTTCTCTTTGAGACAGGGTCTTACTAAGTTGCTCGGGCTGGCCTTCAGCTTAATGTTCCTCATAAATTAGCTTCCAAGTAGCTGGGGTGACAGACCTGCACTAATATCTCTTGATCAACTGGAAACGAATATGATTTTGACACAAAAATATTTTTCCAGCCCAGTTGTAAACTCTACCTAATCATTCAAATTTTTTTTTCTAAAAATAGACGGCAGCTCATATAGTTTTCTTATATACCCAGAACATATGAATTTTGTATCACCAGCCTAGCATGAACACTGATAGAATAGACCAAAACAATACTTAAACTAAAACCCACAATAGGAGAAAAGGAAACTTGGATTTTTGGTGCTATAAAATACTTAAATGGTAGTGAGACTGGTCTGATTTTCAAGGTTGCAGATTAGAAACCCTAGAATATTTACTTAGACCGTCCAAGCATGTTTCTAAAAGAACCTGATCCTAAGAGAAAGTGGTTTAGAATGCTCCCCGGCCAGACACAGCCTCTTGTTCTGGTTTTGTTTTTTTGTTTTGTTTTTCGAGGTAGGGTCTCTCTCTAGCCCAGGCTGACCTGAAATTCACTGTGTAGTCTCAGGGTGGCCTCAAACTCACGGCTATCCTGCTACCTCTGCCTGCCGAGTGCTGGGATTAAAGGCGTGCGCCACCACGCCCAGCCAAAAATATGTTTGTGTCCTAGTAAAGTGATCCTAGACAAGGTTTTCTGCCTGCGGTTTTGGGACACTTACATTTCTGTGTGAGTATGAATATCCGAAGAACTAGGTTGTCCTTCCTTTATCGTCTTTTGTACCATGTAAACAGTTCGTTGGGAAGGAACAGAACTTGGGGAAGGGTGGGGACGGCGCGGGTACATTGTGAATTTTATGAGTAATGAAAACTGGCTAATATTCATCTAACAGGTCTCAACTTTCTGGTCAGGAACATTCATAGCTTAATATTTTAAAATTGCTGTTATGCCTTTACCTGTGCACTGAATCTCTTCCAAATTGAGCAGTCAAACCTGTTTAATCTAAATCACTTTGCAAACTTCATTACATTAGTTGGCTTCTTAAAAATCCTATCAAACTTAATAAGGACATAGCCTACAGCTGGTTATCATTTAAATCTTATTATTTGGTCATTTAGATAAACCAAGGACAGATTAATCCTTTTCTTTGATGGCGAAGTAGGGCTTTTAAACGTCAGTGAAAACTTGGTGTGTATGCGAGCTGAGAAGCATTTAGTACTAAAGGGTTCATCAGATGGTTTAGTCCTTGAAACTCCTTTAAGTGCTTCAGCTGGAAGGAAATGGAATGCTTTAGAAATGGTGTACTGTGAAACAAATTCTAAGTATTGGTGTACTTGAATGCTTGAGAGACGATGTACTATGTGTGTGTACTCGACGTTTTCAAGAGGTCTTCACCAAGACTCCATTGCTCCCCCATTTGTCATAACTGCTCTTAGAATCTGAGAAGTATTTGTATAGTGAACCGTCGCTGGAAAGGTAGCAGCATTATGTTCCAATAGACATGCACGTCCAACCTTTTTTTTTTTTTTCTTTATGTTGACTGTTAGGTACCAATAACTAAGAGGAAGCCATGGAACATTCTCCCCTGGAGTGTAAACCTTGGTTCCAGAATGTGAAACAATAAGTTTCTGCCACCCCGTGTTGGTTCCTGTGTTACAGCAATGAGGACGTATGACCCAAAAGTTTTCTGTGTGACAGAATGATCAAATAGATAAAACAATGGAACTCCACAGAGCCAAGAAGACATTTTTAAATGGCTTGAATGTGGAGATAAAATATTTTCAAAATGTGGGTTCTTCTATGTCTATGTAAAAATTCAGCGAAGCCTGCCTGTAGCCCCAGGCCTATGGGCAGCAGAGATCAGAGAATTGCTGAGGCTCCCTGGTCAGCCAATCTGACCAAAAGTGTCAGCTCCAGGCTTAGTGTGAGTCTCCATCTCAAGGAGACCCACGGATGAGCAGTCAAGGAAACCTGCCCTTCTCTAGTCTCTGCGTATGTGCATGAGCAGTGCACATCTGTATAGTGAGCATACCACACACACCCCCACACACAAGCATGTCTTTCATGCTGCTTTACATGTCTATTACTGAGCAACAGTGAACAGTTGAGAATTCAGCGATTAACCCAGGCTCACAGGTCAACATAGCACAGAGCTACTCGCAGGACTGACTGCAGCAGCTAGGTTACAGTACCAACCTAGGCATCCAACAGAGAAATAGATAAGGAATGTTGTGTGCGTGTTCACACATGAAGTTTTTTTGTCACAAAAATGAAGTTATGGGCTGGAGAGATAGCTCAGCGGTTAAGGCACTTGCCTCCAGTGCCCAAGGCCCCAGGTTCAATTCCCCAGTACCCACATAAGCCAAACCCACAAAATGGTGGCCCTGGTGTGTTTTCTCTCTCTCTCTCTCTCTCTCTCTCTCTCTCTCTCTCTCTCTCTCTCTCTCTCTCTCTCTCTCTCTTCCTGTCTCTCTCCCTCTCTGTATATCTCTACTAGAAAATGAATCAAATATTTTTAAATGAAGTTATATTTGAAGGAAAATGTATGCAAGTGGAGATTATTGTGTTAAGTCAGTACTGCCTGTTTTATTTATGGTTTCACTGTAGCCAAGGTTGACTTAGAACTTACTCTAACCCAAGGTGGCCTCAAACTCCAACCTCTCCCTCCCAAGGGCTGAGATTAAAGGGATGAGCCACCATGCCTGGCTTTGTTTCTCCAACTATGTTCTTCCCCTTCAACACTGTTTTGGCTATTCTGGATCTTTTTAAATATTTTATTTATTTGCAAATTAATAGGCATATGTGCCTCTGGCTTTACATAGGTACTGGGGAATCAAACCCAGGTCATTAGGCTTTGCAGGCAAGTGCCTTAACTGCTGAGCCATATCTCCAGCCCCTGTCTGCGTCTTGTTTCTCCACATAAACTCGCGAATGAATTTGTTCATTGCCACAAAATAACCTGCTAAGATTTTTATGAGACTGCATTAAATTTGCAGGTAAAGTCAGGAAAAACTAACATCTCAACAGTATTACTATGAGCATGAAATATCTTTTCCTTTACATTTATTTAGCTTCTTGGTTTCATTCATCATGGCTTTTCACATATAGAGCTTGATAGAGTTATACCTAAGCGTTTCAGGAGTGCTGACTGATAGATGTTTTCAGTTTCAAACTCACATAGGAAGACAACTGTCTTTTCTATATTCTTATGTACTGCGACTTTTCTATGATCTTGTTTTAGCCCAGGAACCTTTCACTTGATTCTTTTGGACTTTCTACACTGACAGTAATGTCATCGCTGCGCTAAGACGATTTTATTTCTTCCTTTGCAATCCAAACACCTGTTGGCTTCTTTCCTTGTCTTTGTACCTTTGAGTCCTGGTCCTGTTCGCTTTCAGTGGGAAAGCTTCTAGTGTCTTGTCTTTAAGAAAGATGTCAGCTGCATGGGTTCGTAGATGTTCTTTATCAAGTTCAAGAAATTTTCATCTCTTTTTACCATGCAGAGTATTTCTCATGAATGGATGTGGGGTTTTCTCAGATGTTTTTCTTTTCTATTGATGATGATCATGGTGGGTTATACTGATTGTCCCACCTCCACTTCAGACAGCATTGTTCCATAGACCGAGGTCCTGAGCATTATAAGAGCCGACTGAGCCCTAACATGCACCTTGTCAGCGTGCTTTGGCACAAATGGTACAGTGAATGTTTGCCAACATCCTTTCTTACGTAGGCAGTGGCTGCCAGTCGTGTCAGGGACCCTCTTGGGGACATGTGGATAGCTATAGGTCAGCATCCTCTGAGACACAGCATGGTTGATGGTCAGTAACCACCTTTAGCAATGGCCTGGTCAGTGCTCCGTTACACTCTTTGGATGTAGACAGAGCTTCTCTTGCTCAGAAAAGACTCGAGGCCTCCTGTGTTGAGGAAGAACTGTTTTTATAATCAAGAGGATCAACCAAAAGCATGAAGGTGAGAAGCAACACTTCTGGACAAGAAAGTGGGAAATGAAGTTGCAAAGATGTCTTGGTGGGTAAATCGCTTGCCATGCGAGCATGAGAAGCTCAGATAGGATTTACAGACCCATGTGAAAGCTGGGCACGGGAGTGTGAGCCTGCAATCACAGCACAGGGGAGGCCAAGCCAGGAGGACCCCCAAAGCTTGCTGTCCAGCTAGTCCAGCTTAATCAGTGAGCTTCACATTCTGGAAACTCCTGTCTCAAAAACAACATGGAAGCCAGGCATGGTGGTGCACAACTTTAATCCCAGCACTTGGGAGGCAGAGGTAGGAGGATGGCTGTGAGTTCGAGGCCAGCCTGAGACTACAGAGTGAGTTCCAGGTCAGCCTGGGCTAAAGCAAGATCCTACCTGGGGAAAAAAAAGTCGAGTGACTGGGAAGACCCTCACTATCAACCTCTGGCCTGTACGCACACCACAGAGAGAAAAGGGGGAAATATGGGAAGTTCTTAGAGATGTACTTACCACCAGAGCTCTTCCCTTTAGACAACTGCTCTAGGACCTCCATTACTGAGCCTGCCCACTTCCTTGACTTCTAGTTCACAAAGCACAACTTTCTCCTCCACTCTTTCCATCTCCTTCCAGCTGTGAGATCTGCTTTCCCCATTGTTTTCTTTCCAATGCCAATGAGCCATCCTTGAGTTTCCTTCTGTGTCCATTTTTAAATTCTTTTATCTAGGTGCTGTGTGCCACAGTGGCAGTGTTGAATTCATTGTTGGATTCAGTTTACTAATAACTTCCACAATTTTTGCACCTGCATTTATGAAAGGTATTGTGGTTAATTTTTATATAATGCCCATCTTGATATGCACAGGTAATGCTGACCTCATAGAATGAACCTATAACTATTCTTTCTGCTTCTCTATTTTGAATGTATTTATAAATAGATGGTATAATTTCTTTGATCCTGGGGACGTCTGTGACCTCCTGACCAGGGAATTCTCTTTACACCACCACACTGATTCCTCAACTTTCCATTGCTTCAATCTCATTGAAGACCTCCAGTCCCTTGGCAGAATTTAGTCTAATTTGTAAGCAATTCAAGGGTTCTTCTCTTCTGACACTACAAGAGAGAGAGAGAGAGAGAGAGAGAGAGAGATGCAGACATCCCAGGGGCTGGAGAAGCATTATGATTAAGAGAAAAGTTGTCTGTTTCTGCTCGAGGAAAGGCTATGTGGACATGAAGTTGTTGCTTATATACAAGGAAGCTAGTAAAGTCTTTGGTGAGGAAATAGAGGGTCTCCAAACTCACCTTCTGGTTCTAGGCATTGAACTAGTGTTGGAGTTGCCTTCTCTTTGCTGGGACAAAACCCCCAGGCAAAGGCAGTTGAGGGGAGGGAAGGGGTTATTTTAGCTGACAGTCTCAAGGGCAAGCTCCATGATGGCGGGAAAGCACGGCATGAGCAGAGGCTGGACATCACATTTTGCCACAGCACTTGGAAGATAGCAGCAAAAGTGAACTGAACTCTGACAAGGAAGAGGGGAGGGGAGGAAAGAAAGGGAAGGGAAGGAAGAGGAGGGAAGAAGGGAAGAGAAGGGAAAAGAAGGGAAGAAGGAAAGGAAAGGAAGGGAAGAAGGGAAGAGAAGAAAGGAAGGGAAGAAAGACAGGGAAAGGTAGGGAAGGGGAAAATGAAGACTTTCTAATTCAGTGGTTCTGGGATAGGGCCTGAGAACTCACAAGTTATAATATCTAAGAAATTCACAGATGTGGGCTGAAGAGATGGCTTAGCAGCTAAGGCATTTGCCTGCAATGCTAAAGGACCAGAGTTCGATTCCCCAGTGCCCATATACAGCCAGATGCACAAGAGGGAGCATGTGTCTGGAGTTCGTTTGCAGTGGCTTGGAGGCCCTGGTGCACCCATATTCTCTGTCTCTCTCTCAAATAAATAAATAAAATATTTTTTAAAAAAGAAAACAAAAGAAATTCACAGATGTTGACAATGCCGGCCAGGAACCATACTCCGAGAAATTTCACCTGCCTTCCATCAGCTGCCTGAAACTGTGAGATGAAGAAGCAGTTATTGCAGAGGGAACACGTCTCTCCAGGGGGCTCGGTGAGAACACAGCTCATTGGCTGCACCTTTTCAGACTCTGATGAAGTGGACTTGGGCTGGGCTCAGAACTAACCTTTTATTAAACAACTCTCTGGTGAGTCTTCACCAGGCCCACAGAACCAGAGAGTCAGCTAATCTACAAGATCCTTCTAGTTCTGTATTCTAAAAGCAACATCGCGAGATGTCAAAAAGGAAAAATAACCCTGAAGAATGTAATACTTCTACCATGCTTCTCTCCACTTCACAGACATCTGTGGATCAATAATGTTTTATTTCTTTAAACATGTCTCCTCGCTGGAGGGGGAGGAAAGCTGGAAATGAACAAGTTAGACAATAGAACCATCTCTCAAGGAGCACTGCAAACCCCAGCCCCTCTTAGAAACTCTTTCAACACACCTCCTAGAAGTTAATAATCTCTTCCCTCAATTCTCTAGCATTTACCCTACTGAAACCATGGCTTCCTTGTCTACTGTTTATTTTTATTGATATGTAGATAAAATCTGTTTTATTTATTGTGTTTTATTAAATTTTATGACAGGGTGCCATGTGTCCCACTGTAGCTTGGGACTTACTATGTAGGTGGGATGACCTTGAACTCCTGATCCTCCTGCCTGTACCTCCCAAATACTGGGATTTCAGGTGTACACCATCATGCCTAGTTTCCTATGGTGCTTGAACTCAGGGCTTTGTGCATACTAGGCAAGAGCTCCACCAATTGAACCACATCCCCAGGTGAGGGATACTCAGTCTGTGCCCCTTACTTCTTTTTGGGTTTTTGAGGTGGGGTCTCGCTCTAGCCCAGGCTGACCTGGAATTCACTATGTAGTCTCACACTGGCCTTGAACTCATGACGATCCTCCTACCTCTGCCTTCTGAGTCCTGGGATTCAAGGCGTGCGCCAGCACACCTGGCCTTTACTGCTTCCTTGCTCCCTATTCAGAAGCATTTATTGACATTTTGTAATGATGGCTGAGAACCTCCTTCTCTTAGACAGATCAATGTGCCTTGATTATGTTTGATTATCCCATAATTATTTTCCTCATAATTAGTAGGAGCCTCCATTTTTAATGTTAATTTTCTTTTTTTTTTAATGTTAGTTTTCTATAAATCCATCACTAACTTCTTTTGGGATGCATCAAGAAATCTGCCAAAGAACTGGAATTAATTTTTCCAAACTTAACACTAACCAAGCTTGGTTTGGGCCATGGATCTCTCCTTCCTAGGGCCTCCTTCGTCTAGCTGTGTTTAGATGGCACCTTGGGACCACATACCTGTTCTCTGGATGTCCTCCTGCCTTGCCCAGGTGCTGAGCCCTCTGTCTCAAGAATCCCATATCTTCCTCTTTTTTGTTCTTCCTAGAACTCCATTATTTAAACACTAAGTATTCTAGATCATTCTATGTCTCCCTAGGCACTTGTGTGTATTGGACACTTGAAATGAGAAATGTTCAAATTTGAAAACATGCTGTAAGACTTGGTATGAAAAAATGTGGATGATTTCTTTAGTAATTTTGTACTTTGTGTTAAAATGAAAGTGTCTTAGATTTAGTGGGTCAAGTTAATTACTAAAATTAAAACTCCTGGCTTATTCTTACCTTTTTTAATGTAGTTGAAAAACCGAGCTAACCACTGTACTTTGTAATGTTTGGTGTTGAGTAACACTGCTCCAATATGGTTTATCTTCTCTTCAATTTCCATCGGTTCATTTGTTATGTTTTCCGGGAAATTTCTCAGTTCCTCCTTTCTTCTTTCTGCTACTATTTTTTCTGCAGCTGTTTAATTCTAAGAGCTTTATGGCTCCCTGGGCCTTCCTTTATGCATCACCTTACACTTGCTTTAGGAATGCAGTGTTTTCTCATCTCTCTGATTCTGTGATTCTAATTCTTCTCACATTTCATTCTGTCAATTGCACGATTGCAGTTTCCTCAGAGCTGAGTTTGATCCTCACCTTTCATCTGGGAGGTATTTCTCGGGTGTTTAATGCTTCCTGCTACACATTCATATTCAAGAGGCACCAAAAAGCTGTTCACTGGCAGTCCTGCTCGGGGAATGGTGTGGGGGAAAGCTGAACTTTCTTGGAGGGACAGTACCACTAAGTGTCACACCAAGGACCAGCTGTGGAGGCTTTTTCTCTAGTCTGGTTATTTCTCTAGATTGGAATCCTCCAGGCTGTTGTCTAGGAAACACTTGAGGAAGCAGAACTGCCTCCATGGGAGAAAGTTGCTGAGGACCCAAGATCCAAGATCACATCCAGCTCCACCAGAAGCCAAAACACTTGCCTGAAGGCTTTGACTCCAAGACCCAGGCAAGGGTAAGACCTGGGTAAGACGAGGTGAAATGGCAAAAATCAAATTCCAACTGAGAGTTCCTCCTTTTACCTGGGAAATAATAGCTTTCCTAGAAAGGCCAGATTTTTGTTTATATCTTATCCACTGGAACTGAGCCGCAGAGTTTACCTAAAAAAGCAAGGGTATCTGGGGAGGTAATTGTATCTAACATTTTACATTGCTGCTATAAACAAAGCAGGTTCTATCAGAAAAGACAAGGATGTAAATGGATTATATTTAGTAGTGTCTGCCACAAAGGGAAAAGGGAAGTCCATGCTGGTCTCCTTTAACTGAGACACCATATTTAACATATTGCCTACCTTACTGCTACTGTGAATCTAACTATTAGTATTGTTAATAAAATGTTAATAAAATGTAAAAAGTGCTGTTTCATAGTCTTAATTTTTGAAGTCTCATTAATTCAACAAATACTTATGATACTTTAACATTCAGGCTTTAGGTGTTAGAGGATAAAGAAAGATAATAAAATCAGACCCTTCCTCCTAAGGAGCACATGATAAATTGAGTGTGATCAACATATCAACAGAGCCAACCTTGGAAGGTTTAGAGAACCAGGCTCAGAGAAAGAGCCCCGATGCCCTGACTGGGCCCTTCCTACTCCATGCTCTACAGGATGTGATTTTGAAAAAGGGAACTTGGAAGCTAGAGCAGAGGAACCAAACAGTAAGCTTTTAAACTTTGGGAAGGTAAGCAGGCCTACCAGTGAGCCTGCCAAGCCCTTAGCCCAGGTGGAAGACTGTCCAGCAGCAGATTCCAAGCCCCTGCAATTGCACTGAGTACCCTCTTCTGAGTGGCAGATAGGAGAATTCCTCTGGGCCAGGACTTTCATTCCCTGTGTGGTTTTTAATTAGCAGTCCTGATTCTGCTAAGAATAGCAGGTCAGCAAATGCTTTTTCCAGAATTCCTCACCCATGGATCTGCCAGGGGACAGCACGCATCACTAAAATGTGACAAAAGAATAAAAGGTTGAGAACCGTGTGAACGATGCAAAAAGTCATAAAAAGATCACCCTGAGTTGTTCAAAAACCTTCAGTGTATTCAGGACCCTGGCCATCCTCTTTGTTTAATTAAACTATTAATGAAACTATTTTGTGTGGCACAAAGTGCAGATGGAACATTTTACTTTTTTAATGATGAAGTTAATGACAGTCATAGACTGATGGAAACAAAATAAAGTCACATCTGGAAACAGCTGCACCAGCAATTAAATGACATTTAATGTGACTAATATCAAAAGGGTGGATTTTTCTCCCTCTGGCATTAGAAATGCAAAATCCAGGCTTTTGTCATAATAGTTTTGAGTCATCGGGTGTCTAGAAGTCATTGTGATATTTATATTTAAAAACAACAGTGAGCAACCACAGAAGGGGATTTAAATCAAGAACAAAAATGAACACGAACTGCATAGTCTGAATTTTGAGGACTGGCATAAATTTGTGGGGTTTTTTTTCCTACACATTAACTGTTCAGTGTTTCAGTTCAGTGAAATGAAGGCCTCTAGTTTCTCTTACCAATCAAGTGACCTCCTGCCTCGCTGTAATTAGTGGTAAACTTCAATATGCAAGCTAAAATACCACCTAATTAAAAAGTGTAATTAATTTACATAGATCATTCAAAATGGCTAGATTAGATAGTTTATGGAGATAATGCAGAAGTCTTTGAGCTGCTGTGTGTATTGGCTTCTTTCCCTGCTGCTCCTCAGATTCCAGGTATTTTCATGGGAATGAGTTTGTCAAAGTGGGAAGGGCTTAGAGGTGATGGTTTTAGCTAATCATTGCTAAACATTTAAAGCTTTGCAATTATTTTTTTTTATCAATTACCCAAGTCTAGGACAACAAAGAAATGGCCTTATCTTCCTGCTTGGTGCTGAGTGGCCTAATGTTATTAGTGAATATTTATTAAGTGCCTGTTGAGTACTAGATGCCACTCAAAACACACAGTTACTGTAGAGTTTACATAGTTAGAAATGACTCCTCTGGGCAAGACAGTTTTGTCGAATCATAAGGAGAAGGCTGCAGGGCTCCAGAGAAAACACTGGCCACAGAATTTTCTCTGTGTATGTCTGTTATATGTCGCCATGCAAGTCAAGTCCTATTGGTATAATCAGTGTTGCACTTGAGAGCTGGGTCCTGGCCCTGTGAGATGACCAAGGGGTTGTTTCAGTGGAGTGGATGAAACTTCTGATTTTTTACTTTCCTTGAAACAGACAGACAGCATGGTATTCTCATGACATCCTGTCATAAACTTCTTTTCCCACCATGGAAGAAGCTTTACCCTAGTTTACTCCGAGAGGGAGAGAGACCAGCCAAGACACTTCTAAACAGGAAGCTTCAGACTAGGGATCTGTTGTGTTGTTGGTCAGTTTTTGTATTTTTCTTTCTGAGACAGGGTGCTATAGTCACTCACATGCTGCTGGGATGAGTCTCCAAACCAGGCACAGCTAATGGAAATAAAGGATTTATTGAAGCTTCAGATCCAGGGGAAGTTCCATAACAGCGAAAGAGGCTGGTCCCCCTTTCACAGGTCCAAGCAGAGAGAGAAACCCATCATCAATACCACACACACAGAACAGCAAACAGGCAGTGGTGGGGTGGGGGGAGAAGGAGAGAAATCTCATGTAGCTTTAGGGTGAGGTCTTACAACCCTTTCTCAGACCTAATGGCTTCCTGAGTCTCTGGAATTTCCTTCCTGCACTGCCCACACAGGAAAGGATATTTACTTCTAGTTTCTTTGAGCTTCTTTACATCCTGCCCCCTACTGAGAGGCTGCCTTCCTGTAAACCTCCTCAGAGACCCACCCAAGATAATGAAAAAGATCAAGTTGACAACAAAACCTAACCATCACACAGGGTCTCACTTATGTAGCCCAGACTAGCTTCAAATTCAGTATGCAGCCTTAACTCCTGATTCTCCTGCCTCCACCACACCTGGAAGGACCTGTTATTTCAGACTGTCTTTACGGGAAAATGATCAGTGACCTTTGCATTACTTCTCCAAAAGCTGGTAGATAAACCATCATTTTTTTTAAGTCTCACCTGCTTCTCCTAAGAAGAAAATGTTATCTCAGCACGAGATAATATTGGTCTAGCTCTACAGGACTATCCCAACCATAGCAAAGAACAAGAATAAATATCAATATGCCTGCAGATCCCAGTGCTGGGGAGGTGGAGGCAGATGCAGGAGGATCCCAAGAGCTTGCTTGCTGGCTAGTCTAGTTAAACCAGTGAGCGCCAGGTTCCGTGAGAGACCCTGTCTCAAGAAGTCAGAAGGAAGCTGGGCGTGGTGGCACACACCTTTAGTCCCAGCACTAGGGAAGCAGAGGTAGTAGAATCACCATGGGTTCAAGGCCACTCTGAGACTACATAGTGAGTTACAGGTCAGCCTGGGCTAGAGCGAGACTTTACCTCAAAAAACAAAAACCCCCCAAAAGACAGAAAGAACATACAGACATACATGAGAGAGGGGGGAGAAAGACAGGGAGAGAGAGAGGGAATAAAAACCAATGCAAAGCCCCCAGTATTTCACCTGGGTGGGGCCAGGTGTCTGGAGCAGAGAGAGTACTCGGAGATGAGGCCCAAGAGGTGGCAGTGGCCTGGTCACGTGGGCCTTATAAGTCCCTGTGAAGGGCTTGGGCTTTGTTACTGGGACAGGAAGACATGAGAGGTGACCTGGCTGCTCCTGTAACTGCAGGGCTATAAGTAGCCTAGAGGTCTAAGGACAGAGGTAGGGAGAGAGCAGAAGCTAGTCAGCTGTGCAATGTCACCTTGGTGCAGTGACTCACTGGGGACAAGTGGCAGACCTTGCGATAGATTTTGAGGCAGAGTCTTGCTATGTAGCCTTAGCTGGCCTAGAACTTGCAGAGCTCCTCCTGGGTTACACCTGTAAGCCGCTGCGCCAGGGTCTTGGGTAGAACTGTGAAAGCCACTGGGTTAGATGTCACAGTGCTGATGAGGGATCCCGGGAGGATGACTTCCATTCTGCGGGTTGAGCACATGACATGGGTAAACACACCACCTGTTGTTCTCTGGACATCAGATAGAAATGTCCTGCCCTTGAAGAGACAGAAAACAAGTAATCAACTCAACAGGATCCATGGGAGGGGCTGTGGGAGCCAGAGCAGGGTCCCCAGAGGAAAGGACAAGGAAGGCCCAGTTAGATTAAGCCTGGGACCTAAAAGCTGGATGAACAGCTCTGTGAGAAGGGGAAGAGCGTCAGGGCAAAGGCATGTATGTTGGCCTTGAACCAGAGGAAGGCAGTTATTTTATGAATGTTTCTGCAGGCTAATGTGGCTGCTGTGTATCCACCAAGCAGAAGCAGAAGTAGAGAGATGGACAGAGGTCAGGGGATGCTGGCCCAGTTTTAGTGTGTGTGCATCAGTTAAATTCTTATTAGCAACAGGATTAACGTTTCGTGTCATTATATGTCATGGGGCCTCAAAATTCTGGAAGCCAAGAGACAGGCATGGTGTGCTGTCATAATGTCACCCAGGAGTGAGAATCTGTTACTCAGCGGTAGAGCGCTTGCCTTGCATGTACAAGGCTCTGGCTTCCCAAAGAAGAAAAATGAAAAGAAAAAAGAAACTTCTTTCTTCCACAGCCAACACCCTTTTCTCCTTCTCAACGGGGGCCTTCAGTCTTTTCAGAGATGAACACTGTTCACTTTCTACAGGCCTTTGACCCTCCCCAGGGACACAGACAACTTGGAGTCCTTCAACAACTCTGACCTACAGTATGGGTGGAGCATTCTTCACTTGGCAATACTCCTGTTCCTTCCTCATTTGCAGCTCTGCCTGCTTCCCATCATTCCCTCACATGAATAATCAGAACGAGGTGCTCAATGGTAGGTGAGAATGAACAGGAAAAAGCTTTTGCTTTCAAACATGGAAACTAGAAGTAGCCTGGGAGCCCACAAGCCAGTCACTGTGTGTGGCAGCCACACCTCCCTCGATCACAAGCACAACACTAAATTTCAGAAGGGGAAAAAAAGAACAGCTTAATTGTGAGCTGATGAGCTGATCAATAATCTCAATTTACCTCTTTAGCTCCAAGACCCAAATTGAAAACCGGGACTGTGAGAATCTCCAAGGACTGCAGCCATGGCACGTCCTTCTCTCCTGAGGAGCAGGACTTCGTGCCAAGAAGCACCTCACGGGTCTCTAGGCACCTGCTCAGGAAAGCAGTGTGGCCCTGCTGTGTGGGCACTTTCAGATTTCTTGGGGTGCCAGTGTCTGGCCTGATTGGAACTTGATTTCTGTGGTCCATGGATTAGTACAAGGCTCCAGTGGCCCATCTTCTTGTTTCCAGGATAACTGTCCTACAATAACATAGCACAATAGGCATGACATGGGAGATTTGCACATAAATGTATAGGATTAAACCTAGCAATAGTCCATTAAATAAATCTCACTATAGGAGTGCTCTACATAAAGCCTGATCAGTGTCCCCTCATGGCATGGGAACCGGGATCATCCTTGTTTTATAGGACTTTTTTTTTTTTTTTTCGAGGCAGAGTCTCACTCTAGCCTAGGCTGACCTGAAATTCACTATGTAGTCTCAGGGTGGCCTTGAACTCATGGTGATCCTCCTACCTCTGCCTTCCAGAGTGCTGGGATTAAAGGCACACCCGGTTTTATAGGGATTCTTTTAACAAGGGTTACTGCACTAAAAATTTGGTAGAAATTTCATATTCATCTTGCAGGTTTCTATGAACCCCATGAGGGTTAATCTAAGAGTGGAGATGGGCCTGTGGTTGGTGCCTCAACCTCAGTCCTGATTTCCATTAGCCATTACGGTACCTTGGCCTTAAGGTCCACCCCCACCTGGACCTTATCTTGAAAAAATGGAGATGTATGCAGTAATCCCTGAGGACTCTGCTGACTTGGACAGTGTCGAGGCTTCATTTAGGATCCTCCATTTTGTCTTAATCAAGTTTCAGTCTAGCCCCCTGTCCAAACACTGAGTCCCTCACCACCAATGAGTAAGAAGTCTCTGTATCTGCTCACTTCCAGGGCTTAAACTTGAGTACAGAGTGGGAGAGACAGGGTGGGTAAGAGTCAAGGAGGGCGACATTATTCATGAGAATAATTCACTGAGCTCTTTAACAACAGGGTCATTATAGCATCTCACCATCAAAGACGGTGTCTACTCTCATTCTGGACCTGGTCAGATTGCTCCATCCTGAATGGGCGGCGTGAACTCTCTTTCATAATTCAGATTTATTACTAAGCTGAGGTTGCCCTGGGAAATCTGATTCTCTTCTGCTGTTGAACAACTAGACCACTAGTTCATTCCTCCAACATTTTTTTGGAAAATTATTGTGCATCAAACAATGGACAAACTCTAGGGATAATAAGGTATGAAGACAAAGTTTCAGCCCTCATGGAGTTTGTATTTTACTCAGGGAAGGAGGCCATAAAGAAATAAGCGCACAGAATATGCTGGAAAAAAATAAAGCAAGGTGGACCAGGGAGATGGCTTAGGGGTAAGAGCGAGAGGACCTGAGAGGGCTTGAGACTGAGTTCGATTCCCCAGGACCCATGTAAAGAGCTGGGTGTGGCCACCTTAGTCCTTAAGCCCAGTCCCGTGGTGGAAGGAGACTGGAGAATGGCTGGAACTCAGGAAAACTACAACTCCACATTCTGGGAAAGGCTGAGAGTCCATCTGAAGGGAATAAGCGGCTGAACAATAGAGGAAGGACACCCAAGGTTGTCCTTTGGCACACACTGGGGGCACACATGTGTACAAGCATCTTCATATGTATGTGCATTGCACCACACACACACACACACACACACACACACACACACACACACACACACACCACATACTACACATGCAAAAAAGTGCCAAACATGGGATGAAGAATTGCAGACATATTTGACTCTTTGTGGAAACTTTTTTTTAAAAAAATATTTTATTTATTTAT